>JASVEL010009053.1:137500-153958 GCA_032618575.1 Nicotiana noctiflora | reverse complement strand
CCTTTGGCTTTTATGCGTTCAGAAGTGGAAGTGGTTGTGGCCTTCCGTGTTTGTAGGCGGTTGTAGCCTTTTGCTTATTGGAGATGATCGTAGTCTTTTCATATAATGTTAGGGTCTTAACTTTTTGCGTTTCTGGGTGGCCTTGGCCTCTTGTTTATCGGAGACGACCGTAGTATTTTCATATGCTCTTAAGGCCTTAGGACTTTGCGTTTATGGGCGACCGTGGCCTTTTGTTTATCATAGACGATTGTGGTCTTTCCTTGCGGCGTTAGGGCCTTAGACTTTTGCATTTATAGGTGGTCATGGCCTTTTGTTTATCAAAGACGACCGTGATCTTTCCTTGTGCCGTTAGGGCCTTAGCCTTTTGCGTTTATGGGTGGTCGTGGCCTTTCGTACATTGGAGGTAGCCGTAGCCTTTCATACATTGGAGGTGTCCGTAGCCTTTTATACATTGGAGGTGGCCGTAGCCTTTCATACATTGGAGTTGGCCATAGCCCTAAGTCGTTGCCTTTCATACATTGGAGGTGGCTGTAGCCTTTCATACATTGGAGGTGGCCGTAGCCCTAGTCTCTGTGATATGCCATTCGTGCCGATCATCGGTACGCTTGGTGTATTAGAATTAAACTTCTAAGCATTCTCGAGCGTCTCCTTCGTCGCCTCATTAAAAATCTCTCCGAGAAAACCCAATTGGGTCAAAACTCGGATGAGGGAAAAAGAGTACGACTTGGGGGATACTCTTTCTAAGGAAATGCTTGAGGTGAGAGATGTTCCAGTTATTTTGGAACGTCTTCCCGTTCATGGTCTCTAGCTGGAAGGAACCTTTGTCTGCTGCTGCGGTGATTTTGTAGGGTCCGTCCCAATTGGTGCCCAACTTTCCTTCGTTAGGGTCTTTAGATGCCAATGTCTTGGCTTTTAGCACATAGTCGCCTACTTTGAGTGGTCGGATTTTTGCTCTCTTGTTGTAGTATCTTTCGATCTGCTATTTTTGGGCCACTAGCCTAATGTGGGCCATTTCCCTTCTTTCTTCGGCTTCATCAAGGTCTTGTAGTCGATTTATGTCGTTCTCCTCTCCGCTCGTGTGCGTATGTGACGACCCGGCCCGTCGTCACGGGAATTACCACCCTGTTATGTTGTAATTACATATTTCTTGCTTTTATATTAGTGTTAGAGTCTATCGGGGGAGTTAGGAGTGAATTGGATTGAAAATAAGGCATATAGCCTTTTTGAAGGAAACTTGAATAAGGAAAGTCAACCCGAAGTTGACTATTTAGTTAGAGGGCTCGGAATCGGATTCTGATGATTCGGTTAGTTCCGGGAGGTGATTTGTGACCTAGGGGAGCAATCGGAATTGAATTTGGAGGTCCGGTGTAGAAATAGGCTTGAATTGGCTAAGGTTGAATTTTGGCAAAATCCGAACGGTAGGTGAGATTTTGATCCGGGAGTCGGAATGGAATTCCGACAGTTGCAGTAGCTCCGTTAAGTGATTTTGGATGTGCCTGCAAAATTTCAGGTCATTCGAAGGTCGTTTGGTCGGGTTTTTGGTCGAATTTCAGTTTCGGAAGTTTGAATGGAAACTTAGGCTTGAATTGCTTGAATTCGATGTTATTCCGTGTTATAGCATGTATTTTTATTATTGGAGCAAGTTCGTATGGTGCTATGGAGTATGTTTGTGGCTTTCGTTGGGGTCCTGGGGAACCCGGGGTGGTTTCGGGAGGTTAAACGGGAGGAAATTGGAGTTTGGGGAGCTGCTGTCATGAATTGCAGCAGCATTTTCGCTCCTGCGGATTGGGAACCGCAGGAGCGGGACCGCAGAAGCGGAGATTTCATCGCAGAAGCGAAAGGGTGGTTTGGCCAGGAGGTTCCGCAGGAGCGGATGTCGAGTCGCAGGAGCGGACTCGCTTCTTCGAGTCCTAGGTCGTAGAAGCGGAAGGCGGGCAACTGGGGGAGATCGCGGGTGCGGAGGCTTGTTCGCAGGAGCGGTCTCGCAGGAGCGAGACCTGGGCCGCAGAAGCGGAACTGGGCGGCTAGGTGTGTTTTCGCAGAAGCGACCATTTGGTCGCAGAGGCGGATTTTTGTCCGCAGAAGCGGAAATCGGGCCTGTGTTAAAAATAACAGAAGGGTTAAAATTTCATAAGTTGCAAAACATTTGGGGCTCGGTTCTTGGAGGCGAATTGGGCGAGATATTGTTGGGAGATCATCGGGTTATCATCGGAGGTGAGTTTTATGGTTCCTTTACGCGTTTTTATCTTGAAATCCTCCTTTAATTCACGGAAATTGGATCAAATTGTGAGGGAATTTAGCCTAAGCCAGGGCTTTGGTAAAATACCGATTTGAGCGGGCAAATGGAGTCCAAATTTGGTAAATTTTATATGCCTAGACTCGTATTGAGACGAGGGTTCCGAATATGTAACTTTTATCACTTTTCGAGAAGCGCACCAAAAGTCGGGTTTTGACAACTTTGTGGGTTTTGATACAATTTGGGTTATTTCGAATGAATTGCGTGAAATTAGCATATATTGATGCATTCTCTATGATTTTGAGCAGATTTGACATCCGAGGAGATTGATTTGCGAGGCAAGCGCAAGGCGGATTGAAGCTTCTATCGGTTCGAGGTGAGTGGTAGTAGTAAATAATGTATTGAGGGTTTGAAACCCCGTACTAGCACTTCACAGTGCTATGTTGAGATGAGACACGCGTTCTATGACGGGCGTGGTGACATTGTGATTGAGGGTTCGGACTTGGTCCTTCCCGGCTAATAGAATACTGTGTATTATGACTGTTAATGAGATTATAACTGTGCAATTAGGCTAATAGCCATGTTTGGGGCCTTGTGCCGATCTGTAGAGCATTAGGGAACCTATAGAGCTAGGTGACCCTTAAATCATGTTGGAAACATACACTCAGCCGTAGCTCTAGCTGTATAGCATAATATGAGCCCGTACTAGATGTGTACCTTGAGAGAGGTTATCTAGGGTGGAATTCCCTATTTTAGCTGAGTGGGCCTGAAAGGCCAAGTCTATACCGATTGAGATGAGATAGGGTCAAGGACCCACTATGAGGTATTATATTGGGCTTGAAAGGCCAATTCTATATTGACTGAGACAGGGTCAAGAATCCACTATGATATATTATATTGGGCCTGAGAGTCCAAGTATATACTGACTGGGATAGGGTCGAGGACCCATTATGAGGTATTATATATATACCTATATTGGATCGGGTTTCACGCCGCAGCACTATATATATTGGATCGGACTGCACGCCGCAGTAATATACATGTAATATACATGTGGGACGGACTGCACGCCGCAGTATTATTTCGCTTGGGCTGTAGGAGCCCCTTCGGAGTCCGAGTCTGCACACATTCTCGGTGAGCGTTGGTGTATATTATGGGATCGGGCTGCGCGCCGCAGCAGTATAACTATATATACATATATATATTGGATCGGACTGCACGCCGCAGTAATACATGTGTGGATCGGGCTGCACGCCGCAGTATCATAGTGCTTGGGCCTAGGGAGCCCCTCCGAAGTCTGTATACACCCCCAGTGAGCGTCGTTGATGTTAAATGGAGCGGGCTGCGCGCCACAGCGGTATATGTATTTTAGCGGGCTGCACGCCGCAACATTATACTTATTCATATCTTATTACCTACTTAAATACGTGTACATTATAGACATATGTATGTGTCTTCATATATTGAGATAGTTGTACACCGTAGGGGTACGAGTGAGGGTTTGATCAGTGTGGGATCTTGTAGAGATAGATGTGGACTGTAGATCTGAATACTTACTACAGTGATGACGTACCTGTGAGGGTTGCCTTAGAACTGTTAAGTGATAGCACAGGAGTTCTTACTTTCAGTTATTGTTTATTATTGTTACTCACTGAGTTGAAATATACTCACCCCACTCCCCTGCACTTTCTGTGCAGATCCACAGGTGTCTGAGGGCAGTTGAGACATTGTAGCTGCAGGTGATCATCTACTTTAGCGGAGACTACGAGGTAGCTGCCAGCGTCTGCAGAGCCTGTTCTCTCCTTCTTTATCATCTTGTTGATTTCTTTTTGCCTAGACTTGTTTGTATTAGGATGTTATTCTGTAGAGGCTCGGTCTCGTGACACCACGATATGGTTGGGACCGTATTCTGTATGCTTTTACTATCTCGCTTATCACCCGATATGATCATTTGCTATTTAAGTTTAATTTGATTAATTGGAATTAATCACTAGCTGGTTTAAGGGATAATATGGTCGGTCTTGCCTAACATTGTGTTGAGCGCCATCACGACCAGGGTTTGGGTCGTGACAGAGTACCTTAGACTTGGTTCACCGACTTCGACTGGTATGACAACATCAGATCCGTAGACTAGTGAGTAAGGAGTTTCTCCTATGGAGGACTTGGGGGTAGTTTTATGCGCCCATAGCATTTCTGGCAATAACTCGGGCCATAGACCTTTAGCGTCTTCGAGTTTCTTCTTCAAAATATTCAGTATGTTTTTGTTGGATGACTCTGCTTGGCCGTTGGCGGCAGGATGATATGGCGTTGAAAGTATTCTTTTGATACGCCATTTATCGAAGAAGCCGATTGTTTTTTGCCCTATGAACTGTCCTCCATTGTCGCAGGTTATTTCTTTGGGTATGCCAAAGCGACATATAATATTCTTCCAGATAAAGGCGATGACCTTTTGCTCGCAAATCTGGGCGTAGGCACCTGCTTCCACCCACTTGGAGAAATAGTCAGTTAAAACTAATAAAAATTCACCTTTCCTCGTCCGACGGGTAGCGGTCCAATTATGTCCATTCCCCATTTGATGAATGGCCATGGTGAAGTGACCGAATGGAGGGGTTCCCCTTGTTGATGTATTAAAGGGACGAACTTTTGGCATTTTTCACACTGGCGAACGTATTCTGCCGCGTCTTTTTTCATGGCGGGCGAGTAGTATCCAGACCGTACTAGATATCGCATGAGTACTCGGTTGCCTGTATGAGCACCGCAATGACCTTTGTGAACCTCCTCTAATACCAGCGTCGTTTGGTTGGGGCCTAGTCACTTAGCCAGGGGTCCTCCAAAAGTCCTCTTGTAGAGGTCGTTTTTTATCATACAGTACCTTGCTGCCTGCATGCGAAGCTTTTTTGCTTCCTTTTTGTCGGGTGGTAGATTTCCATCCTGCAGATATGATACAAATTTGTTGCGCCAGTCCCAAGTTAGATGTAGGGAGAGTACCTCGGTATGGTCGATCACTGAGTGGAGGAGGGTGACGGTGCTTTCTTTATTCAGGTTGGTGGCGGCAGCGGCCAATTTAGCTAGTCCGTCTACTTCGGTATTATGTACCCTAGGAACATGTTCGAAGCGACATTCGTCGAGTTGTGCCATTAGTTTGTGGATTTCTGCTCGATATTTCTGTAGCCTTTCCTCCTTGACCTGATAAGTCCCGGTGACTTGATTTACCACAAGTTGTGAATCGTAGTGTAGGACAAGTTGGCGAGCTTCGTACGTGATGGATAATTTTATACCTGCAATAACAGCTTCATATCCCGCCTCGTTGTTAGTCATCTCGGGATATCGTATGTACTGGCGAACGATTTTGCCCGTAGGGACTTCGAGGATGAGTCCCAGTCCAGATCTCGAGGCATTTGCGGCCCCATCGGTGTGGAGGGTTCAGTGTTCGAAACGGCTTGTAGGGCTTCCTTCTTCGCTTCTGGCGATATTTTGACACTGAAATCGGCCACGAAGTCGGCGAGGACTTGTGACTTGATGGCGGTCCTGAGAATATAGGTGATATCGTGCCCGCTGAGCTCTATGGCCCATCTGGCGAGCCGGACCGATAGTTCGGGCTTGTGCAAGATGCTCCTCAGGGGGAAAGTGGTCACTACTCCGATGGGATGGCATTAGAAGTTGGGTCTCAGCTTTCTAGAAGCCGTGACCGGTGCCAAAGCCAATCTCTCGAGGTGTAGATATCGAGTTTCGGCATCCACTAGGGTTTTGCTAATGTAATAGATAGGTGATTACGTACCTTTTTCTTCACGAACCCGCACCGCACTGATCGCGACTTCTGATACGGCTAGGTACGTTAGTAGAGGCTTACCTGGTTTCGCTTTTGACAGCAGCGGTGGCGATGATAGGTACGCTTTTAGCCCTTGTAGGGCTTTGACGCATTCGTCATTCTAGTGGAATCCGTTGTCGTTTATCAGTACGTTGAAGAATTTATGGCATCTATCCAAGGATCGGGAGATGTAGCGGAAGAGGGCGGCTATCTGACCTGTCAATTTTTGGACCTGTTTCTTGCTGTTAAGTGTTTCGGGTATTGAGGCGATTGCCTTGATTTTATTAGGATTGACTTTGGTCCCTCTTTGGGATACGAGAAACCCCAAAAACTTTCCTAATGCCACACCGAAGGCGCATTTCTCGGGATTCAGCTTCATCCCATACTTTTTCAGTATTTCGAAGGCCTCTCGCAGGTGGTCGATGTGGTCTTCCTTCCTAGCAAAATTCACTAGCATGTCGTCGATGTAAACCTCCATGGTTTTCCCAAGTTGCTCCTTGAACATCTTAGTGACCAGTCTTTGTTTTGTGGCCCCTGCATTCTTGAGCCCGAAGGGCATCACCCTGCAACAGTAGGTACCCTGATGTGTGATAAACGTGGCTTTATCTTGATCTTCCTCGGCCATTAGGATTTGGTTATAACCGGAATACGCGTAAAAGAAGCTTAGTAGTTCATGCCCGGCGGTGGCGTCGAATCAGTTGATCGATGTGAGGGAAGGGGAAGGAATCCTTAGGACAGACCTTGTTCACGTCTGTGAAGTCCACACATATCCTCCATTTTTCGTTCTTCTTTTTGACAATTACAACATTGGCGACCCATTATGGATATTTTGACTCCTTGATAGAGTCGTTGGCGAGTAGTTTATCTACTTCCTCGCGGACTGCCTCGTTGATTGTGGTGTTAAACTTTCTCCTGATTTGTCTTACCGGCGGGTGTAGCGGGTCGACGTTGAGCATATGGGTGGCGATATCTGGTGAGATTCCTGGCATGTCTGCATGGGAAAAAGTAAGTTTGTCCGCATGGTTAGTCAGAAATTCATGATACTTACCCACGTCGATGAGCCAGTGGCTGATGTATGCCTTCCTTTCGGGATTCTTACGATCTAGCTGAACCAGGTCTATCTTTGACTGTGGCCTTACAGGCTTCCACAATGTCTGGGTCTTTGATGGCGTCGGCCCTCGGGTCCGCTTTGGCCCTCGACACGGCTGATTGTTATGCCTCTGCACTCGCCCTGCTCAGTTGTCAGGTGTACGCGCAGTCTTGTGTTATCTTATAGCATTCCTGCATTATGCACGGTTCTCCCTTGATGCTGAATATTCCCCATGGAGTGGGGAACTTAACCACTTGGTATAAGCTCCAGGGGACCGGTCGCATGGCATGTATCCACGGGCACCCAATGATGATGTTGTATGTCGTCTCTTGGTTCATCACGTGGAAGGTGGTTTCCAAGGTGACTCCCCCCGCGAGTACGGGTAGAGTCACTTCTCCTGACGTGCGTTCCACTGTATTATTAAAACTAGTTAGAGTTATACAGCTGGGGGTTATCCTATCCTCGAGTCCCATCTGCGAGAGGACTCTCAGATGGATGATGCAGGCACCGCTTCCATCATCGATCATGACTCTCCTGACGTCCGTATCAATAATACGTAAAGTAATAAATAAAGCATCATAATGGGGAAAACACAAACCGTCGGCGTCAGACTTATCGAAGGTGGTACTTCCTTCTAGGTCATCGTACCGTTTGTGGGAGATGGTCCTCTTCATTCTGTGTGTGTTGGCGAATTTGACATGGTTGATAGCGACGTCATTCCCGTCATCGACGATCATGTTTACCGTGCGCGTCGGGGAGGGTGGCTTCGGTGGTCTATGGGAATGCTCTCGCCCGGGCGCGAAATTGGCCTTTCCCTTGTCGCTGAGCAGCTCCTTCAGGTATCCTTTATTTAGCATCTTGACGACTTCCTATCGCAGACCTATGTAGTCTTCGGTCCTGTGCCCTCGTTCTTGGTGGAATTCACACAGAACGTTTGATTTTCTTGTGGCAGGGTCCGATTTCATTTTCTGGGGTCATTACACCTTGGTGCCGAGCTTTTCCAGTGCATACACAATCTTTGAAGGAGAAACACAAAAGTTATGTGATGAAAGTAAAGGGGGCATACCTCGTTCGTTTCTGAGTGGGGCGAGATGGCGTTGTAGTACGTCTGCATGACGAGGGGGCGGAAGAGGAGACCTCATATAAGGCTGATGTCGTTCTTTATTAGGGCGAGGAGGGAGTTCTCGGCGTCCCTCGTGTCGTCGATCTCTCCTTGTGTCTGAATGTAT
Source organism: Nicotiana noctiflora (assembly GCA_032618575.1). Lineage (NCBI taxonomy): Eukaryota > Viridiplantae > Streptophyta > Magnoliopsida > Solanales > Solanaceae > Nicotiana > Nicotiana noctiflora. Next base: position 145,595 of record JASVEL010009053.1, on the reverse strand, counting down.
GGATGTCAGTCGTTGGGTTGGTCCATTGAGGTCCTCTTCGTCTGCCTGTACCTCGGCGTAGTAGGCATTATGGATCTTATCCCAAGTTGTGGGGAGATATTTCATGAGCCAGCTTAACAGTTTCTTGGTTGCTCTGGAGCGGTCCCTGCTGAATCCGTTCTGGAAAGCTGCTATCACCATGCCCTCCGATACATTTGGTAGGCTCATCCTTACCCTGTTGAATCAGGCGAGGAAGTCCCTGAGGCCTTCGCTTGTGGTTTGTTTGACGGCAAAGATGTCGTTTACCCTCGCTTCTGCCTTCTTAGCACCGGCGTGTGTAGTGACGAACTTGTCTACCATTTCTTCGAAGGTTGAGATTGCTTTGGCGGGCAATTGGGAGTACCATGTTAGGGCTCCTCCGGTCAATGTCTCGCCGAACTTCTTCAGCAGCACTGGTGGTACTTATTCCTTAGACAGGTCGTTACCTTTCACGGCGGTGACATAATGGATGAGATGATCTTCAGGATCGGTGGTTCCTCGTATACCCTCAGGTAAGAAGGCATCTTGAAAGTCTTTGGGATGGTGTAGGGGCGGCTTCCTCGGAGTAGGGTTGCTCTACGAACCTTCATACATCACATTTGGGCAGCAGTTTAGGCGCTCCGGGGATCTTGTCAGCTCTATCCTGATGTTCCTTCATTTGGTCGCGGAGGGCCTGATTTTCGCTCTTCATTTCTTCCATTTTTCTCAGAATGGATGTCAACGTATTGTCATGCATTTGCGTTCCGACGGGTTGGTTGTTGGTTCGTGTTTCCTCTTGCTCGTCTGTTGTGGCGGTGTTGCTTGTTGTTGGTGCTGCTTATTTATGACTCTGTGGTGATTTTTCCACTAGGCCGCTCGGAGCGCTTGTCAGCCATTCTTCTAGTAACTTCCTGACCGCTGGGGGTGCTTCTTTTCCAGCGGATGTGGAGGTATCTTTTTCCTGCAAGGTTGCAAGATTCCCGGAGGGGGAAGGTGAGGCTTCCGCCTCAGGTGTTATATCAGGGGTGATGTTGACGGCAGCGCTACCACCGACCTCGTTCCGGAAACTCAGGAGGTTGGTGGTAACTTCTGTTATAGCTTTGGACCGGGTGTTATTTTCGGTCATTTTTTAGGTTTTATCTAGTGATCTGATCCTTTGGATGTATATTACGGGTTTGAATCTCGAAATCCCCACAAACGGCGCCAAATTGTTTGACCCAAAAGCTATCGGTTGCTTTATGAGTTTGGGACAATCAAAAGATTATAAAAGGGTAAATCGGAATCAATGGTAATAAACTCAAGGATAGATCTAAAATTCGTATGTAGTTTGCTCTAGTGAGATCGTAGTAAAACTTATTGGAATATCAAAACTAGTCAACAATAGAGAGATGAGATAGAGAGAGAATGATAGTCAGAAGTTGTATTATTAATGAAAATAACACTTGTCCAACAAATGAGGGAGGCCTTTCCTTGTATAGAAGGAAGACCCCCTCGCCAGAATATTTCTTTATTCCAGAACTATTGTTATTACAAAAAATGAAAATTGGCGGAGGGGACGGGACGCCTGTATGGGCAAGTTTATCAATGCGCCTTTATAGTCAGGGGTGTATTCCCTCTCGTCGTATGGGCGTGGGGGAAGGTATATTTGATTTTAGTGACTGTGTAGGGAGGTGTGCTCGACTTACATTAATAGTATCTGATTCGACCTCATACAGATGATATAAGGGATTTTTGATTGATACGATTTATAAGGACCAAAAATAGATCCTTAAGCTTCAGCTTTGAATTAAAATCATGCTTTATGTTTAACCTGGAGAACTAATACCCCCTGACTATTCAAAACAGGTGCACATGCAGTCCAGGGTAACTGAAGTGTTAAAATCTAAAACCAGAACACACACATGTTGTTCGCATGATTTCATACCGAACAAAGCACCCTCTGGAAGCTGTTCTTTCCTAAATCGAACAGCAGGCAATCCCTTATGTTTTAACTATTTTGATATACATAGTTTCAATGTTAAGAAGTAGACAATCCGTTGTAGTCTAGGTGGTTAGGATACTTGGCTCTCACCCGTGAAACCGTCCCAGCAACGGAAAGCTTTTTTTTCCGAATTTCTGTCAAAAATATCATTAAAAAAATAGCGAAATTACTTATCTATTTATATTTTTTTAAAAGTTAAAATAATAATTTGATTTTCGTGTGGCAGTATTTTGATTATATGTAAAAATCCAAAATAAATAAAACTAATCTATAATATTAATAAAATGAGATTCTTTTTTTAAAAAAAAACTTGATTTTGAAAATACAATTATTTCTAGAGTAAGAATTTATATATCGACGTTATACTAAAAGAAAAATATCATCAAAATATTAAGTACAAGTTAATAAAAATCATATCAGTAAATGTACAGTACTAAGTACAAGCTAATTTAATAAAGAATAAATAAGGAACAAATAATTTATTTAAGTACTACATGATGTGTATCCTTTGATTTTATATAGATTTTGTTATATTTTTGTAGAATATAATAAATAATAAAATAACAACTAATATTTCTTATAATTAATATGATATATAATAACTTTATACTTTTAAATTCTTTCAAATTATTCATGCATTGTGTGGGTACTAGTATATAAACCGGAAAAAAATAATGCACTAGTAAACGCTTAGAGATTTAGAAGTAAAAAGAAATTTAGACGACCATAAGCTGCGATAATACTTCGAAATATATATTTTTAATATTTGGATGTGAAATAACCAGCAGATGTATAATAGACATATAATTCATGTAAATATAATCTATATATGTATAATTTATGTATACAGGTTAAAAAAATAATTAATGAATTTACTATTTGTATAAAAATCACTATAGACAATTTCGTTAGATTGGACTTAGGGTGTGTTTGGCACGAAGAAAAATATTTTCAGGAAATTATTTTTCAATTTTCTTATGTTTGGTTAACCTAAATATTTTGAAAAATATTTTTCTCCAACCCACCCCTACACTCCAGCACTACCTACCCAACCCCAGCCTCAAAACCCGCCCCACCCTCTCCACCCTACTCCATCCTAAATAAAAATATTATTGATAGTACTTCCTTTTCATGTTATAGATAGCATTTTTTTTCATTTCAACAAATGAGTATTATTATTATTTTTCATGATATAAAAAAGTTCCGTATTTAACAAAAAAATACTTTCTTTTCTTGTAGAATTTTTTTATATCAATAAAAAAAATATTTTCCTAAAAAAAATATTTTCTACTCTTTAACAAAACCTAAAAAAATATTTTTTACTCACCAATCAAATAAGGAAAAATACATGAGAAACCACTTATTTTTCATGAAAATATTTTATAGAAAAATATTTTCCACGAAAACATTTTCCTTCTTACCAACCACACCCTTGATCTTACCGTTTTTAAATATGATTTTGAATTAGATGTATTTTGCCATTAAATAGTCCAGAAGTCAACAGATATGTTTGAGCTTGCTTTTATTCCAATTCGAATAGCTATCATGAAGGGGTCTTGGTGTAATTGGTAAAGTTGTTGTTATGTGACCAAGAGGTTGCGGGTCGAGCCGTGAAAATAATCTCTTGCATAAGTATTAGGTAAAACTGTATACAATAAATTCTTGTGGTCCAGTCCTTCCCTAAGCTCCACACATAACAAAAATTTGGTGCATCAAGCTAGCTTTAAAAATAGCTATCATAGGAACTAATCATCTATTTTTGTCCGTCGTCTCAAAGTAAACGCAATGTTTGTTTATTTTTGATGATGAATTCAGAATTCATAATCAATGAATACAGTTCTGAATTTTTAACTGAAATAAATATGATTTTGGACTAACGGGCACTTGTGGGAGCTTAATTACCTTTTAGGGTGTGTTTGGTACGAACTTTTTAATTTTTTCATGTTTGGATTAGATTATATACTTTTTTTCCGTAAACTCATTTTCCTCCAATTAGAGGAAAATTTCCCAATCAAAACAAGAGAAAATATTTTTCAAAATTCTTTTTCAACCTTCCCCCGCTTTTCCACCATATTCAATCTTAGTTCCTTTGGGTTTGTGCGAATTTTGAAAAGAATAATTAAATTCTTGAAGAAAAAAGAGAATGTGTGTGGGTTGGGGGGGGGGGGGGGGGGAGCACAGGAAACATGAGAATTTTGGGAAGGTGGGTTGAGGAGAGTAGCATAAAAAATTATTTTACTAAAAATATTTTATACTATCTAACTCAATACTAAAAAAAATTCGAAAAATATTTCACTCACCAACCAAACAAAGAAAAATAAATAATAAAATTACTCATTTTTTAGATAAATATTTTCTTGGAAAGTAAATTCCTGAAAAATATTTTCTTGGAAAGTAAATTCCTGAAAAATATTTTCTTTTGTACCAACCACTACACTTAATTGAATTAGAAAATTAAATGCACTTATTATTATTGCTTTGGAGAGTTTGTTTATCTTCATTCGCTGGAATAAATTGTTGAAAAACGGTGATTTTTGCTTGCATAATATGGCTAAGCAACTCAATTTGCATATCAAAGTAATGCAACTAATCTAATTTAGTGGACTAAATACTTGTATGCTGTGTAGCATCACAAACTAGTGGGCTTGAACCGGAGATGGATTCAAAATTCCAAGAAGATGAGTGCACTATATTATAAATACGTAAATTTAAAATCTATATTTGACGGGTTTTATTTTTAGGTTCTTATCATAAATTCATTACCATTTAGAAATTATAGGTCTAAATTAATTTTTAATTGTTATTTTAGTAATTTTTAACATATATACATATACTCCCGATCAAAAATGCTAAAATCGTCGAATCATGTTACATTATTCACTAGCTTTAAATATATTAAATTTTACTAGGAGAAAGGGAAATCAAGGATTTCAAGGTATTAAATTTTGGATTTTGAATAGGTAAACCAAATAGAAAAAGAAAACAAATACTTAATAGAGATTTGAACCGAACATTACTTGTAAAGGTGCACCCAATAATCATTGCACCATAAGATTTTCTTAATTTGGGTGCACACATGTATACTTGAAGAAAAATTTAAGAAATATAATATTTTATATATAGTATGCGAGAGAAGATCATGGCTTCACGTACCCTATGCTCCAATACATAGAAACGCCCTTGGCCCAAACAACTGTTATTTGTGGCTTGAATTATTTTCTTGTATTTTTAAGAAACCCATAGTCCCTATAGGTTTAAGTAAACTCATTGTCCTAATAGATTTGGGAAAGGAAAACCTATAGTCCTGCCAAGTTGAGAAACCTTTATCTTATAGGTTTGGGATGTTTTGGGATCTATATAGGGGTTGTAGTTGGGGATTCTATAAATTGTACTGTATTTTTCATCTCATTCATAATGGAAAACTCTCTCGGCTTTTGCCCCGAGGATTAGGCTTAGTCGAACCTCGTTAAATCTTGTGTTGATTTTTATTCTCTATTAACTTTGTCTGTGATTGTGTGCTAGTTACCCTATAATATTCCACAATAATTGGTATCATAGTAAGGTTCATGTTTTTACATATAATCTAGGGTTAATATGTCTTCATCATTTTCAATAAAGTACAAAGTAGAGAAATTTGACGGGGGTTCTAGTTTCTATCTATGGAAGATTATGATGAAACCACCCTTGGTGTTACAAGGGTTATAAAAAGCAATTGATGAGAATTTTTTCTGGAAAGATGAAAGAGACAGAGAAGGAAGACCTAAAGAAGTGGGTGCGATCTTTATGAGCGTTACAAATAGCATTCTTCGGGAAATTGCGGAAGAAACTTTTGCAACAACGACATGGAAGAAGCTGAAAGATCTGTATTCTAATAAATAACTAACAAACCGCATCTACCTAAAAAAAGGTTATATAATCTCCGTATGAATGAAGGTACACCTATTAAAACTTACATTGATGAGTTTAATTCAATTAGAATGGACCTGAAGAATGTGGATATCAAAATTGAGAGTGAGGATTAGGCCTTGATTGTGTTATGTTCTTTACTACCGTCTTATGATACTTTGCTGATACACTGCTATATAGGAAAGATAACATTTCACTAGAAGATGTTAGTACAACAACAACAACCCAGTATAATCCCACTTAGTGGGGCCTGGGAAGGGTAATGTGTATACAGACCTTACCCCTACCTTGGGGTAGAGATAGGGGTGGGCATAAAATCCGAAAAACCGAATTCCGAACCGAACTAAATTATTTCGAAATTTCGGTTTCGGTTTTTTTCGGTATTTCGGTCTAATTCGGTACTAAATTTTTGGTATTTCGGTATTTTGTTTCGGTTCTCGGTATTAAAATTCTAAAATTTCGGCATTTCGGTTATACCGAAATACCAATATTTAAAAGACTATTTTTGCTTTCAATTTGCTACGGCAGAATTTGCTTTCAGTTTCAGCTTTGCACTGGCGTTAAACGTGATGGATTGGCGTCATTAAGCTTAGATGCACTGTTCAAGATAACTGTATACTCTCAACTTGAACTATAAGGAAAGAAATACACCAACTTTCTCAAGAAACAAAGGACGCTTCTGGTCTTTGTGCTTGGCAAGTAACACTTTTTTTTGTAAGGACAAGTAACATTTTTTAACCTAGCAGCTTTCTTTTCTGTTTTATCTTTAACATTTTTTTGTTCTTTTTTGGAACATAGCATTATGAGCTTTACGCTTGAGGAAAGGGACTAAGTTACAAATTGTTAGGCACGTTACAGGTGGTTTCTAACACAGCTTGTGATAAATGAAACAAGTGCTATCCCTTAACTCTGATCATTGAGCTTCATGGTTAATATGTTAGGATTGTGGCAGCTGAAAGTATTAGGATGCGACATAAAACTCGTTGTGTCGAGTAAGATTTCAAGAACCAATTAAATGAAGAGATGATCTATATATTTGCAGGACCTATAAAACTCGTTATCTTAGTAAGAACATAAATTATCTTTAGTGGCGTGAATTGCAGATTGTAAAAACTTGTTCTCACAGTGAGTTTTTCAGTTATGCACTATTATTACATATCGCCTATCTCACAGTGGAGGTTTCAATTTTGCATGTTCACTGTTAGGTGTTAGCAATAGCATTGATTATTAAGCGATTATTAAACCGAAATCGTACCGAACCAAAATAAGAAATACCGAACCGTACCGAAATATTTTGGTATGGTATTTGGTATATACAATTGATAAACCGAATACCAAAATACCGAACCGAAATTCTTAAATCCCGAACCGAAATACCGAATGCCCACCCCTAGGTAGAGAGGCTATTTCCAAATAGACCCCCGTCATCCTTCCGTCCAAGAACTTTCCACCTTGCTCTTGGAGAGATTCGAACTCACAACCTCTTGGTTAGAAGTGGAGGTTTCTTACCATCACTAGAAAGTAATGCACTAAAATCTAAAGAGTTGAAAAAAAGCTTTCTAGACAGCAGAATTGAGGGCGAGGGTCTTGTGATTAAAAGAAGAACACAACAAAATGACTTTAACAGGAAAAAGTCAAATGGCAGATCAAAGTCTAGAGCAATAAGCAACACTGTTATGAGTGTAGGGAGCAAGGTCTATAAGAGAGATTGTCTTGAGTTGAAGGAGAAAAAAGGGAGGCAGAAAATAGATAATCCGGCAAATATTATTGACACTGACAATAATTTTGATGATAGTGACTTTGTAGGGGAAGGTTGTGCAGTGTCACGCCTCCTTTTTATCCACCTACCCCGAAGGATAAATGTATAAATGAGTTTTTCTAATTAAAGTGATATTATTTGAAGTTGCATTATTATTTATTTAAGAGTCGCCACTTGGGATAGATTTGACTTTTGGTGTCCCAAGTCACCGATTTATCTTGAATCACAAATCGAGGAAATATCGACTTTCCAAATGAAGTCTGCGAACCAGAAATTTTGACCTAGGAACTATGTTGACCTGGGAAAAGGTATTAGGCACCCCCGGATCTAGTGGTTCTAGTACGGTGGCTTAAACTATTATAAATGGCCTAATATCTGATTTAAAAAAACATGCTCATCCTACAGTGCAATTTTAAAAAATGATTTACCGCTTTTAATTGAGATTTAAGGAG
>JASVEL010009053.1:0-132500 GCA_032618575.1 Nicotiana noctiflora | reverse complement strand
TGACCATTAACGAGCAACTCGACTTAACCTCGAACGAAAACCCCCGCAGAACTGATCCGAACTTGACCCCGAAAATAAACGGGTGGAGATGAGTTATATGATGAGAAGATTGCGTTAATGTTTGATGCTTGAAAAATGGAGAAGAAGAAGCTCTCTTGCTTGAAAAAAATGGAGAAGAAGCTCAAGGGAGAGGGAGGGCTCGTGAAGAAGACGAAGTGGTCTGTCCATGTATATTGACTGTATATCTAGCATATATAGAGTGTATACCCCCGTCTCTGTTAAGAAGAAGCCATCCCCCTTTTTTTTCGTCTCTCTGTTTTTTGAACCTCTATCTTCAAGCAGCATGGGGAGGTCTCCCTTTTTAAAATTATACCACACTCCCTCTCTCTTTTCCCCCAAAATCCTCTCCTCCTCTCAAGGTATTGTGCCCTTTTTTCCCCACTCCAATAAAGAGACCACTAAGGGGCACTAATTGCCGAAAATATCATACCTAAGTAAAGATAAGAACAATATAGAAGGAGATGACTATGGTTTTCTTGGTAAGGTGGGGGTCCGAATGTGTAATGACCTGACACATCGTTACGGGAGTTATTGCTCCGTTTTTCCCCATTTTATGCTTCTATATGTTTTATTATATGTGTTTGGAGAATTTGAAGTAATTCGGATAAAGTTCGGTTAGAAATGAGGCAATTAGTCTCTTTATGGAAATGTTAGTTTGGAAAAGTCAACTGAATGTTGACTTATGAGTTAGAGGGCTCGGAATGAATTTCTGATGATTAGACTAGTTTTGGGTATGATTTGTGATTTAGGAGCGCAATCAAAATTTAATTTGGAGGTCCGATGTAGAATTAGGCTTGAATTGGCTAAGGTTGGAATTTGGTGAATTTCGGAAGGTAGGTAAGATTTTGATCCGAGGGTTGAAATGGAATTCCGAGAGTTGTAGCAGCTCCGTTAGGTGATTTTAGATATGCGTGCAAAATTTCAGGTCATTCGGAGCTGTTTAGGTCAGGTTTTAGATCAAATGCAAGTTTCAAATGTTTTAGTTTAACTTAGGCTTGAATCCGTGGTAATTCAATGATTTTGATGTGTATGATAGTGTTTTTATGTTACGAGCAAATTTGAATAAAGTTATAGAACATATCTGTACATTCGGTGAGGTCCCGAGGATCTCGGGGTGAATTCGGATGGCTGAAGAGGAATTTTGAGCATGTTTAATGCAACAGAAAATTGCAGAGAATTTTATTCTGTGCGATCGCATAGGTAAGTCTGCGATCGCATAGAAGCTTCCGAGGGAATGGAGATTTTTCCTCTATACGATCGCGTAAAGGTGTGTGCGATCGCATAGGTAGAGGAACTTGCTCAGTGCGGTCGCGAGGGAGAGTGATGCGACATAGTAGAAAGAAGCAGAACTATGCGATCGCATGATCTGTTATGCGATCGCGTAAGAGGATTTTTCAGAGCCTGATTTTTGTTCTATGAGATTGCAATGGGGTTGGTGCGATCGCATAGAAGGGGTTGACTGGACAAAACAGTTAAGGGTTAATTTCAGTCGCGACCCACATATTATTTCCACCATTTTTACTCCGCTAAGAGAGCTTTTTGAGCGATTTGAAGAGGGTTTTCAATGGGTATTGCTTGGAGGTTAGTTTCTTGAATAGAAAACACCATTTTATGGAAGAATCAACACTCAAATTCATGAAATTGGGTAGAAATTGTGAAGAACTAGGGCTTTGTTCTTGAAAACGAATATTTAGGATTTGAAAGACCATTTGAGCCCCATTTTCGATAAACCTCATATGTACGGACACGTGGTGAGACAATAAATCCGTTGGTATGATTTTCAAAATTTTTCTAGAAGTGGGCTCGGGGCTCGGGTTTTACCAACTTCGTGAATTTTAGTACTTTTTGAGTATTTTTTATTGGGTTATATTTCTTTGACCTATATTTATGTATTCACTGTAGTTTTGACTAGATTCGACGTACGAGGAGGTTGACACAAAAGGAAAGGGCATTGCAGACCAGTCTACAGCCGGTTAGAGGTGAGTAGTTGGTGTATATGATTGCCTGAGGGTTTGAAACCCCGGCTTATCACACTGTGATACTATCTCAAGCATGACTTGCACCCCATGGTAGGTGCGGGATTGTTTATGACTGGGGATTGTGACTTGGTCCATTCCGAACAAGAATATTTCTATATTGGCGATTGATACATACTATGTGTTGAATACATCTGGTGTATTGCCATGTTTGGGGACTTGTGCCGCTCTGTAGCATCCATAGAGGATGATAGCATTGTGATAGCATGTTTTGTATAATCATTGATCTCAATCCTGTGTTTAATTACTGTTATGAAATGCTAAGTCATTTCTTCCTGAAGTTAAATAACTAAAGTATATTCTTATTAATGAATTGGAAATTGGGAAAATAAATTGAAACTCTTATGTGACTCATATGCATATTGTGGACTGAGTATGGATCGGGCTGCACGCTGCAGTGAATGTTATGAATATATTGCGCTTGGGCTGAAGGAGCCCCTCCAGAGTTTGTACACACCCCCGATGAGCGCCATCGACATTAAATCGATCGGGCTACGTGTCGTAGTGGTCATGTGTATTGCATTGCATTCATGCATTGTTATTTACTTGTGCTAGTTGTTATTAGTTATTGTTGTTGGTTCGTGGTAAGGTGTCGGACTGTTAGAATTAGCTTTACTTTGTGGCATTTCGTGGATTTCTTATCTTCAGACATTTTATATGGTTATTACTTACTGAGTAGTTAGTACTCACCCCTCCTCCATGCACCTTGTGTGCAGATTCAGGTACACCGGAGGTTTAGCTGAGCAGTCTTATTTCCAGAGTTATCAGAGTTGTTGAGGTAGCTGCTTAGCATTTGTAGGACCTGACTACTCTTCTTATTCCAGTTTTATTTATATATACATTTTCAGACTTGAGTATTTCGTTCTAATATTTTTATTCGATTTTGTTTAGAGGCTCTAGACTCGTGACCCCAGATATTTTGGGAGTGCTATCATTTTTTGTACTTCTCGATATTTTTCTTCTATAAATATCAGATTATTACTCTACAACTATTATATTCTCCTTAAATTGTTGGTTTTGAGATTTATTGTTGATTTGAGAGCGACTGTTGGTCAGGCTTGCCTAGCTTTAGGGTTGGGTGCCTTCACGATCGAGTTTGGGTCGTGACAAGTTGGTATCCGAGCCTAGGTTACTAGGCCTCACGAGTCATGAGCCGGTTTAGTAGGCTTTCGCGGATCGGTACATAGACGTTCGTATCTATCCTTGGGAGGCTACAGAACCTTTAGGAAACACTTCACTTTCTTGAAATTCATATCGTGCGGCTTGTTATTGTGAAAACTAAATTTCTGTATTCTATTCTCTCGTAGATGGCGAGGACCCGTGCTAACGGACATGGCAGACGATCATCAGTGCCACCTAGAGGCTTTGGTCGCGGTAGAGGCAAGGCAACATGGACAGCACCTCCTGACCCACCAGTTGACGAGACTCAGGGTCAGATTCCAGCACTAGTAGATCAGGCTCAGGGTCAATTCCATTTGTAGATGCTCCAACAACACCTGTTCTGGCATCGGTAGTGCCCATCGTAATTTCTGGTCTACAGGAGGCTTTGGCTCAGATCTTGTCCATCTGCACTGGCCTAACTCAGGCGGTTTCAGCCACTATAATGGTGGCTACTTCTCAGACCGGGGTTGGTCATCAAACCCCCGATGCTCGCACACCCATGCAGTTTGTTTAGGGCTTACAGACACCTGGGGTAGTTCCATCTCATCCAGTTCAGCCAGTTGTTCCAGTTGCGCCAGTCACACCAGCTCCAGCTCATGTAGTTCCAGCTATGTTGGATGATGAGCAACATCGGTTGGAGAGGTTCTGTAGGCTCTAGCCTCCGACATTCAGTGGTGTTGAGGGCGAGGATGCCTAGGGTTTTCTGGATAAGTGCTAGCGTATGCTTTGTATTGCGGGTATTCTGGAGTCTAGCAGTGTCGCTTTTACTACCTTCCAGTTCATAGGGCCTACATTTACTTGGTGTGAGGAGTTCGAGAGGCGTAGGCCTATTGGGGCAGTGCCCCTCACGTGGAAATAGTTCTCCATGGTATTCTTGGAGAAGTATGTACCCCAGTCTCATAGGGAGGAGCTGTGTCGTCAATTTGAGTGGTTGAAGCAGGGAGATATGATAGTGACTCAATATGAGTTGAGATTTACACAGCTAGCTCGACATGCTACGTGGATGATTCCGATAGATCCTGAGAGGATCAAGAGGTTTGTGGATTGCCTCAACTATCTGAGCCATATATTAATGACTAGAGAGAGGGCTACAACATTTACTTTTGAGAAGGTGGTTGATGCAGTGCGTCAGATTGAGACAAATCGTCATCAGGAGCGCGATGAGAGGGAGACTAAGAGGCCTCGAGGTGCAGGTAGTTTCAGTGGTGCTCCGTCTAGGGGCCAGTTCCAGCGCAACAGAGGTTGTTCCGTCAGACTTCCTCAGCCAGGTCATATAGAGTCCAGTGGGGCTTCATCGGGCAGTGGTCATCAGGGTCATCAGCAGAGCCAGCCTGCACTGAGTGCCCTTCCATCTCAGAGATCTGCTCCTGCTTTTTTAGCCCAGGGTTCATCTGCAGCGAGGGGTTCCCATCGGTCCCCTTCTCTCGCTCTAGGTCATTGCTACGAGTGCGGTGAGTTGGGTCATATGAGGAGACAATGTCCCTGGTTTCTTAGTAGACAGTCTTAATAGAGGGATCAACCCTCAGCTGGTTGGGGCCGACCTAGAGGTGGAGGTCAGACGGGTAGAGGTCATCCAGTTGCTGCTCATTCATGCGGGGGCTAGCCAGCCTGCGCTCGAGCTCGATTCTATGCTCTTCCGCCTAGGCCAAATGCGTTGGACTTAGACGCCATAATTACATGAATTATTTCGTCGGTGGTAGAGATGCTTCTGTCTTATTTGATCTCGGATCTACCTACTCCTATGTATCTTCATACTTTTCTCATCATTTGGGTATGACCCGTAATTATCTTGCCTTGCATGTGCATGTGTCTACCCCGGTGGGTGATACTGTTATTGTGGATCACGTATATCGATCATGTCTTGTTACTATTGGGGGTTTGGAGACCCGAGTTGACTTGTTATTATTGGGCATGGTGGATTTCGATGTGATTCTGGATATGGATTGGTTATCTCCGTACCATCCTATTCTAGACTATTATTCCAATATAGCTACGTTGGCTATTCGAGGTATTCCGAGGATCGAGTGGCAAGGCATGGCTGATTATGTACCCGACAAGGTGATTTCCTTCCTAAAAGCCCAACGAATGGTTGGGAAGGGTTGTTTATCTTATCTGACTTCATTAAAGATGTTGAAGCTGAGACTCCTAGTCTTGATTCGGTCCCCATTGTGAGGGATTTCCCAGATGTGTTTCCAGCGGACCTGCCGGGCATGCCGCCGGATAGGGACATTGATTTCGATATTGATCTAGTGACGAGCACTCAGCCCATTTCTATTCTTCCTTATCGTATGGCACCAACGGTGTTAAAAGAGTTGAAGGAACAGCTTCAGGAACTCCTAGATAAGGGGTTAATTCGCTCAAGTGTGTCACCTTGGGTGCACCGGTGTTATTTGTAAAGAAGAAGGATGGCACAATGAGAATGTGCATTAATTACAGATAGCAGAATAAGGTGACAGTGAAGAAAAAGTATCCTTTACCCCGTATTGAGGATTTATTTGATCAGCTTCAGGGAGCAAGGGTATTCTCTAAGATTGACCTCTGATCGGGCTATAACCAGCTGAAGATTAGGGATTCAGACATTATGAAAACGGCTTTCAGGACGAGATATGGGCACTACGAATTTTTAATGATGTCCTTCGAGCTGAATAATGCCCCAGCGGCATTCATGCACTTGATGAACAATGTATTTTGGTCGTATCTGGATTCTTTTGTGATCGTGTTTATTGATGATATCCTAGTGTTCTCATATATCCAGGAGGAGCACGCGCAGCACCTGAGGGTGATATTGTAGAGATTGAGAGAGGAGAAGCTTTATGCGAAGCTTTCTAAGTGTGAGTTCTGGCTTAGTAATGTGACTTTTCTGGGACACGTGGTATCCAGTGATGGTATTCTTGTCGACCCAAAGAAGATCGAGGTGGTGCACAGTTGGCCCAGATCGGCCTCAACTACTAAGATACAGAGTTTCCTCGATTTGGCAGGTTATTACTGCAGGTTCGTTTAGGGCTTTTCATCTGTTGTTTTGCCTTTGACGAAGTTGACACAGAAGAATGCTCCATTTGTGTGGTCAGATGAATGCAAGGAGAGCTTCCAGAAGCTCAAGTCGGCCTTGACCACATCTCCGGTACTAGTATTTCCATTAGCTTCAGGTTCTTACATAGTGTATTGTGATACTTCGAGAGTTGGGATCGATTGTGTATTGATGCAGGAGGGTAGAGTTATTGCGTATGCTTCTCGTTAGTTAAAGCCCCATGAGAAGAACTACCCTGTTCATGACTTAGAATTGGCTGTTATTGTTCATGACCTTGAAGATTTAGAGACATTATCTATATGGCGTATCTTGTGAGGTATATACAGACCATCACAGTCTTCAGCACTTGTTTAAGTAGAAAGATCTCAATTTGAGGCAGCTTAGATGGCTTGAGTTACTCAAGGATTATGATATTACCATATTGTATCATCCCAGGAAGGCCAATATAGCGGCTGATGCTTTAAACCGGAAGACTATTAGTATGTGAAGTTTGGCAAACATTCTAGTTGGGGAAGGCCCTTTGTAGTTGATGTTCAGGCTTTGGCTAATCAGCTGGTGAGGTTAGATATTTACGAGCCCAATTGGGTGTTGGCTTGTATGGTTTCCCGATCTTCTTTGTACGATCGCATCAGAGAGTGCCAGTATGATGACCCGCATTTGCTTGTCCTGAAGGACAGGGTCTAGCACAATAATGCCAGAGATGTGACCATTGGAGATGATGGTATATTGCGGATGCAGGGCCGGATTTGGGTGCCCAATATGGATGGGCTTCGGGAGTTGATATTGAAGGAGTCCCACAGCTCGAGGTATTCGATTTATCCGGGTGCCGTGAAAATGTACCATGATTTGAGACATCATTACTAGTGGAGAAGGATGAAAATGGATATTGTGAATTATGTGGCTCGATGCTCAACTATTCGCAGGTTAAATATGAGCATCAAAGACCCGATAATGTACTCCAGAGGATGGATATTCTGGAGTAGAAATGGGAGAGGATTACGATGGACTTCGTGAGTGGTCTCCCTCGGACAGCGAGGAAGTTTGATTCAGTTTGGGTGATCGTGGATTGGCTGATCAAGTCTGCGCCCTTCATTCCTGTATGCACTACCTATTCTTCAGAGCGGTTAGCAGAGATTTTCATCCGAGAGATTGTGCGGTTGCATGGGGTCCCGATTTCTATTATATCAGATAGAGGTACCCAATTTACTTCTCAGTTCTGGAGAATATTTCAACGATATTTGGGTTCACAAGTAGAGTTGAGCACAACGTTTCACCCACAGACAGACGGGCAGTCCGAGTGTACCATTCAGATATTGGAGGATATGTTACGTGCCTGTGTTATGGACTTTGGAGGTTCTTGGGCTGATTACTTGCCTCTTGTAGAATTTGCTTATAACAATAGCTATCAATCCAGAATTCAGATGGCGCCGTATGAAGCCTTATATAAGAGACAGTGTAGATATCCAGTTGGTTGGTTTGAGCCTGGCGAGGCTAGATTATTGGGGACAGAGTTAGTCCAGGATGCCTTAGATAAGGTGAAGGTGATTCAGGAGAGACTTCGCACAGCTCAGTCGCATTAGAAGAGTTATGCGGACCAGAAGGTCCGAGATGTGTCTTATTCGGTGGGTGAGAAGGTATTGCTGAAAGCTTCGCCTATGAAAGGCGTTATGAGGTTTGGAAAGAAAGGAAAGCTGAGCCCAAGGTTCATTGGACCTTTTGAGATACTTAGAAGGATTCGGGAGGTGGCCTATATGCTTGCTTTGCCACCTAGCTTGTCAGGAGTTCATCCGGTATTCTATGTTTCTATGCTCCAGAAGTATGTTGGGGACCCGTTTCATGTATTAGACTTCAGCGTGATCCAGATGGATGAGGATTTGACCTACGATGTGGAGCCGGTGGCTATTTTGGGTCGTCAGGTTCGAAAGTTGAGATCTAAAGACATAGTTTCGATGAAGGTGCATTGGAGATGTTTGCCCATAGAGGAAGCCACTTGGGAGACTGAATAGGAGTTGCAGAGCAGATATCCTCACTTGGTTGAGACTCCAGGTATATTTCTTGACCCGCTCGAGGACGAGCGTTTGTTTAAGTTGGGAGGATGTAACGACCCGCTCGTCGTTACGGGAGTTACCGCCCCATTATCCTCATTTTATGCTTCTATATGTTTTATTATATGTGTTTGGAGAATTTGAAGTAATTCGGATAGATTTTGATTAGAAATGAGGCAATTAGTCTCTTTATAGGAAGATTAGGTTGGAAAAGTCAACCGAATATTGACTTATAATTTAGAGGGCTCGGAATGAATTTCCGATGATTCAAATAGTTTTAGGGGATAATTTGTGACTTAAGAGCGCAATCGGAATTGGATTTGAAGGTCCGGTATAGAATTAGGCTTGAATTGGCTAAGGTTGGATTTTGGCGAATTCCAGATGGTAGGTGAGATTTTGATCCGAGGGTTGGAATGGAATTTCGAGAGTTGCAGTAGCTCCGTTAGGTGATTTTGGATATGCTTGCAAAATTTTAGGTCATTCGGAGGTGTTTAGGTCGGGTTTTAGATCAAATACAAGTTTCAGAAGTTTTAGTTTAACTTAGGCTTGAATCCGTGGTAATTCGACGATTTTGATGTTTATGAAAGTGTTTTTATGTTAGGAGCAAGTTTGAATGAAGTAATAGAACATATTTATGCATTTAGTTGAGGTCCCCAGGCCCTCAGGGTGAATTCAGATGGCTAACGAGGAATTTTGAGCATGTTTAATGCAGCAGAAAATTGCAGAGAATTTCACTCTATGCGATCGCATAGAAGGTTCTGAGAGGGTGGAGATTTTTTTCTATGCGATCGCGTAAAGGTGTGTGCGATCGCATAGGTAGAGGAACTTGCTCGGTGCGGTCGCGAGGGAGAGTGATGTGATCGCG
Source organism: Nicotiana noctiflora (assembly GCA_032618575.1). NCBI lineage: Eukaryota > Viridiplantae > Streptophyta > Magnoliopsida > Solanales > Solanaceae > Nicotiana > Nicotiana noctiflora. The sequence goes on along the minus strand of JASVEL010009053.1, from coordinate 123,305 downwards.
TAGTAGGAAGAAGTAGAGTTATGTGATCGCCTGGTCTATTATGCGATCGCGTAAGAAGATTTTTTAGTGCTTGATTTTTGGTCTATGCGATCACATAGAAGGGTCTCCTGGACAGAACAATTAAGGGTTAATTTCAGTCACAACTCACATATGATTTCTACCATTTTTACACCGTCAAGAGAGCTTTTTGAGCGATTTGAAGAGGGTTTTTAACGGGTATTACTTGGAGATAAGTCTCTTGACTAGAAAATACCATTATATAGAACATTCAACACTCAAATTCATAAAATTGGGTAGAAATTGTGAAGAACGAGGGTTTTGTTATGGAAAACAAATTTTTAGGATTTGAAAGGCCATTTGAGCTCTGTTTTCGATAAACTTTATAAGCACGGACTCGTGGTGAGACGAGGAATTCGTTGGTATGATTTTCAGAATTTTTTGAGAAGTGGACCGGGGCTCGGGTTTTACCAACTTCGTGAATTTAGTACTTTTCGAGTATTTTTGATTGGGTTATATTTTTTGACTCATATTTATGTATTTGCTGTAGTTTTGACTAGATTCGATGCACGAGGAGGTTGATACGAAAGGAAAGGGCATTGCGGACGAGTCTACGACCAGTTAGAGGTGAGTAGTTGGTGTATACGATGGACTGTGGGTTTGAAACCTCGGCTTATCACACTATGACACTATTTAGGGCGTAACTCGCACCCAATGGCAGGTGCATGATTGTTTATGACCGGAGATTGTGGCTTGGTCCATCCCGAACAAGAATATTTTTAATATTGGCGATTGATACGCACCCTATGTTGAATATATTTGGGCTTATTGCCATATTTGGGACCTTGTGCCAATTTGTAGCATCCACAGAGGATGATTAGCATTGTGATAACATGTTTTGTATAATCATTGATCTCAGTCCTGTGTTTAATCACTTTTGCGGTCATGTGCATTGCATTGCATTCATGCATTGTTATTTACTTATGCTAGATGTTATTAGATGTTGTTGTTGGTTCGTGGTAAGGTGTCGGACTGTTAGATTTAGCTTTACTTTGTGGCATTTCGTGGATTTCTTATCTTCAGACATTTTATATGCTTGTTAGACATAGCTTTACTCTGACTCACCCCTACTCCCTGCACCTTTGTGTGCAGATTCAGGTATACCGGAGGTTTAGCTGAGCAGTCTTGTTTCCAGAGTTATCAGAGTTGTTGAGGTAGCTACTTGACGTTCGCAGGACCTGGCTACTCTTCTTATTCCAGTTTTATTCATATATACATTTTCAGACTTGAGTATTTGTTCAGATATTGTTATCCGATTTTGTTTAGAGGCTCTAGACTCGTGACCCCAGATCTTTTGAGAGTGTTTTATCAGTTTTTGCACTTCTCGGTAATTTTTCTTCTATAAATATTAGATTATTACTCTACAACTATTATATTCTCCTTAAATTGTTGGTTTTGAGATTTATTATTTATTTGAGAGCGACCGTTGGTCAGGCTTACCTAGATTTAGGATTTGGCACTATTACGATTGAGTTTGGGTCGTGACAAAAATTTTCTTCTTTTTAATGTACATCAAATGTATATCGAGAGTATCCAGTCTATATTTCAGCCCTTAAATAAGCATTTAGTTAGTGTCATTCCCATAAACAATTTAACTTTTTCCATTTTTAATCATCCACATAACCTAATTAGTACAATTTTAACCCTACCATTACAGTAGTTTCTTAATTAGGTAAAGACCTCTTTTATTATTTTTTCTTTTAAAAAAAATAAAAATCTAAATCAATTCCTTACCCCAAAGTATCCTAGAAAATTAAATTAATTAATCCTAATAATTGTTACAACTAATTAAAGGAAAACCAACAAAAATTCAAATCTAACAATTAAATAATGCAAAATAAACTATTTTTTTCGTGAATTTTGCATTTTTTGCAAAGAAGATAAATTACTAACTGATTTAAATGCGAAATTAAATCCTAAATGCAAATGCAATATATTTTTTTATAGCAACTAAAAAGAAGAAATATTTTTGTGATAAAATAAAGCAAAAGGGAAAAAATTAGTTTACATAACTATATTAGACCTAAACTAAATATTTAAATACAAAAACGTGTAAAATCTTGTAGAGGGCCAAAAATCACATGTCTACATGCAGAATTCTTGGGTTCTTGATTTTGGTGCTACTTTCCACATGTATCCACACAATAATTGGTTTTGCAACTTACAAGAAATAGTGAAGCTGTCTATATGGGAGATGATAATCTATTACCAGTAAATGGGGTTGGTAACATCAAATTGAGAATGTTCGACCGAATTATCAGAAACAATGAGTGTTGGCATGTTCCTTGGATAAAGAGAAATTTGATTTCTCTTTTGACTTTAGGTGATCAATGGTGTAAATTTCACTCTAAGAATGGAAATACTTAAAGTATGTAAAGACTCTATGGTACTCATGAGAGGTAAACTATATTCTAAATTGTATCATTTCTGGGCCAGTGTAGTTGAAGGGGAAGATGTTGTAGCTTTTGAGAAAAGTGATATGAATCAGTTTCAGTTGTAGCACTCGTAACTTGGCCATATGAGTGATAATGGATTGTCTTTGTTGGGTAAGTAGAATTTGCTGAATGGGTACAAAAATCAAGTTCTGATATTTTGTGAGTATTGTGTGTTTGGTAAATAGACAAGGGTAGGGTCCAAACAGAGTTCTCTCCAAGATTGGTGCCGCGTATTTTATGATTTTGATTGATGATTACTCAAGGATGGTATGAGTGTATTTAAAAAAAAAGATGAGACATTTTCGACAGATGTTAACTGGAAGACGATAGGAGAGGCAGACGGAAAGAAAAGTTAAGCGTCTTCGTACTGATAGTACGCTGGAATTTTGCAATTTTGAGTTTGATAATTTATGCAACATAGAGGGCATAGTGAGACACCACACTTATGTCGAAATACCACAACAAAATGGTATTACATAACGTATGAATAGAACACTTTGTGATAGGGCACGAAACATGCTTTCACACTCATATGTTAGCAAATATTTTTGGGCTGAAGCAATCAATACAACTTGTTATTCGTCAACAGATCTCCATCCACATCTATTGAGTTCAAAACTCTTTTTGAGGTATGGTCCGGTTCGCCTGCTGATTATTCAAATTTACGGATATCTGGTTGTCCTGCTTATGCTCATGTGAGGGATGAAAAACTTGAGCCGAGGACAAAAAATGCAGATTTCTAGCATATGCAATTGTATTGAAAGGTTATTGCTTGTGGTGCACACATAAAAAAACTCTATGGCTATTTATGAGTAGGTATGTAACATTCAATGAATCTGCCTCACTGGCCAGTTAGAGGGAGAAGGCAATAGCAGAAATAGATTGTGGTGTCAGTGACCGCATAGAGCTTGAAATTGAATCTCCACTATCTCATCCCAATAGTTCTAAAGTAGAGAAAGAGGAGGAGGTGCAAAATATTGATCAAAATGATAATGTTGATGCATCTGCGCAACAACAACCATATAACATTGCAAAGGCGTAGAGAAGAGAGTGATCAACCGACCACAAAGGTTTGCAAACTTAGTTGATGTGAATCTTCTTGGATATACGAATCGAGTAGAATTTGATTTGGCAGTTGCAGAGACCGTTGATGTATTTGAGTGTTATAGCTACTTAGAAGCTATTTAGAGTACAGAACCAAATTGACGGATTAGTGCTATGGCTAAAGAGATTGAGTCTCTTAACAAGTTTAGGCGTTTCCTAGACTTGGTTGATCTGTGTGGCAATGGATAAAGCTCTTGCGAGGGCTGATGGTAAGGTACAGAGACGATGTTCCTGTTGATGAAGAGAATTCAAGCCAATAGGGAAGATTTGTTATTTATGCCTTGAATTATTTCCTTATATTTTTAGGAAATCCATAGCCTCAAAGGTTTAGGAAAACCCATTGTCCTAATAGACTTGGGAAAGGAAAACCTATAGTCCTTGTCAAATTGAAAAACGTTTCTCTTATAGGTTTGAGACCTTTTAGGATCTATATATATAGGGTTGTAGTTGAGGATTCTATAGATTGTACTGTGCTTTTCTTTTCATTCATAATGGAAAACTCTCTTTTCTTTTGCCCCGAGGATTAGGCTTAGCTGAACCTCGTTATATCTTATGTTGATCATTCTTCTCTATTAACTTTGTGTGTGATTGTGTGCTAACAAATCCACGATATTCCACAACAATAACAAATGCTCACCCTAGAATTGTCTAGCCCACTGAGTAAATGAACATTGTGGACCTAATTAATTAGATGCTCATTCAGTCGTATAAACTAATATATATATATATATATATATATATTTAAGTAAATAATGAATCCATCCAGACTATTTTGGTAATGATTTGTTGTCGTACGTTAACAACCCTCTATACCAGCCTCCGCAGAACAGTCCACCAAAAGTATCTTGCAGAGGTCCATATAGAGAAGAAGTAGATGTTAACATTAGTCGTGCCGTTACTTGCAACGTTATTCACGTTGCTGGAACAAGAAACACAAACATTAACAACGTTACAAACTTACAACTCACAAACCTGGACCAGCTAGTTAATTTGTCGACCAGCTATTGGTTAGACCTTTGCTGTAATTTGCCATAGGATTGAATTTTAGGGTTGACGAATTCGAATAAAATCCGGGTCGTTTGATATGAGATATAAGTAGAAATAGTATTGGTATAAAAATTTAATATTATTTTAATATAATATTTAGTTAGCAAATTTGATTTAAGTTATTTCGGAGTTAACATTAATATCAAAATATCGTATACATTCTTCTTACAAATGATATATGCATGTCATTTTTAATACAATATATCAAACAATAGATAAAAATAATAGCAAAATAACTAATTCCAACTTAACGTTATCCTAACATAACTTATATTTAGAAGTTATGTTACTTTGATACTTAGAAGCAGGGGCGGAGGCAAGGGGCGCAAGGGTGTTCACCCCAACACCCTTCGCCGAAAAATTATACTGTATATATAAGGCAAAACCTATTTTTTATCTCTATTTATTAAGTTTTGAACACCCTTGACACAAGGCAAATGTTTGGTTTAGTGGTCAATGATGTGCTAAATGTGCATAAAATCATAGGTTCAATTCTCATGACCTACAATCCAATTTTTTTTGAACACCTTTAATATATATCCTGCCACCGCCACTAATTAGAAGTATCATCCAGCTGTGTGTCGTTTTTTTGTTTTTGGAAAAGTTAAGTATTTATTTTTGGAGCGTCCATATTTTTGAAATACACGAACGACATATGTTAGAAATATGTACTTGCAATTCTGCTAATTATTAAATTATAATTTTTGAGGAGCCATTGAAAATCTAACTTAACTAATTAGATACTAATTCTATTCCATGTTTTTATACTTTTGCACATCCAAAATCATTAAAATATCTATTTAAATAATTCTTCGTGCCTTCTTAAACATTATGCGAGCATATTTCTTTTAGTTCTTATTAAAAATATTTAATTTTTTTCATATTTAAAAATAATTTATTTCTATACAATAATTTGTAATCACATAAATTATATGTATATTATTTTTTTACTATACTTCTCTTTTTTCATTTTATGTCGTGTCAAATAGATTCACGGCTAATTTGAAAGATACATAATACTACTTGTTTAATGTTTTAAACAGATTCAGCTAATTAAATGGTCCAAACAGAAACAGTTGGTGTCCAGCGATGCCGAAGCAAACTTAATTTACTCAACGGTTCATCACCAACTAACAATGATGCATCAGAAGATTTCAAAAACTTTTCATACAAAAATCAAGAAAAGGAAAAACACATACTTAGACCTTAAGACAAGAACCAGAATCAAAATCATCCTCTCTGTATTATACTCCCACTTTACGTCGTGTCCCTATCATTCCAATAAAAATCGTAGTCAACCATTTTTCCAGTCAATTCCCTTTATCACCCACGTGAAACTTCCAGTTACTTCCCCAACTTTCCTTTTGAAGATCAAAACATTTATATAAGAAGAGTTCAGTTGTATTGATTGGCTTGGTGCCATTAATCTTATTGAGCCGCCTTTGTTTCCTTGCAAAAAGTTAACGCTCACAACTCATGTCAGTTGCTTGTGGAGCTGAGTGTGTATTGGTGTTAGGTTGTCTTCGTTGGGCGTGGAAACGCTGCACATACACCGGCAATGACGATAGTGCTACGTGGCCGACAGCTACCTACGAGGAATTTGAACCAGTTCCACGTATCTGCCGTACAATTCTAGCAGTATACGAACCAAACCTCCGTAGCCCCAAGTACCCTCCGGAGGGCGGGTATAGGCTAAACCCTGATTGGGTCATTAAACGGGTCACATATGAACAAACATCTGGCAATGCACCTCCGTATTTGATCTATTGTGATCACGAGCACCAAGAGATTGTAGTCGCTATTCGTGGGTTGAATTTAATGAACGAAAGTGATTACAAAGTTTTGTTGGATAATAGGCTTGGAAAACAGATGTTTGATGGAGGATATGTACATCATGGGTTGTTGAAATCTGCGGTTTGGGTTTTGAATAATGAGTCTGAGACTTTGAAGAAGCTTTGGATTGAGAATGGCAGGAGTTACAAGATGATATTTGCAGGTAAATATGGCAAACAGGCTGGTTGGATTAAATTCTGAGAGAGGCGTCACCGATAAAGTTGTTGCCACGTGACCGGAAAGTCACGTGTTCGAGCCGTGAAAATAGTTTCTTGCAGAAATGCAAGTTAAGAATGCCCTTCCCCGATCCCGTGCAAAGCGGAAGCTTAGTGCACCGGGCTGCCTTTTTTAGCTTAAGTTTATATAATTTCCAACCCCCAAATGTAAGTATTGTTTTTTGGAGTTGGGATGAATTTTTACCCGTCTGGTTACGCTATTGGACCTGATAGTTTGATGGGTCATTTCAAGTTCAAGCTACAACTAAGCACCCTACTTTGAACCAATAGTTTAATGGGTCATTTCGGGTTTATCCCAACGGTTGAGCGAATTACTAAAAATTGGTTGATTTTGCCACCTCTATTTTGCAGGGCATTCTTTAGGTTCTGGTGTGGCGTCGTTGCTGACAATAATTGTGGCGAATCATAAGGATAGATTAGGGGGAATTCCAAGGAGTCTTATTAGGTGTTATGCAGTTGCACCAGCAAGGTGTATGTCACTCAACTTGGCTGTTAAGTATGCTGATATAATACACTCTGTGGTATTGCAGGTAAGTCTCAGAAACTAATCTAGTATTTTAAGTTAGTGGGTAGATATACACCTTTCACCTACTCGGACTCTTCAAAAATGTCAGCTGGTGTGTGTCGGATCCTCCAATAATAGTGCATTTTTTGAGGATCGGACACAAGTACGGCAGTATATTTGGAGAGTCCACGTAACATGGATTTTAATTTGATAAGAGCTACCTTCTTATTCTTCATCTGTTCATGCCGAGAATGCTTACATTTTGGGAATGTATTCTGGAAGATGTTATTAATGGGTGGTGAGATGGTCTATTCAATTGGGAAATGAGAGATGGACTAGGAACTAATTACTAACAGGTTCAGAGTAATGTAGTCAGTTGATTTAGCTGATAAATATTGGGCATAGGATAATGTAGTCTGCAAATGCTACTAGGAAAGAACCAATTTTTATGGTCAGCAGTTAATCATTCCTTTGATTTACAGTAAAATTGAATCTTTACTATCTGTTCTCTTTTGGAATTTACTGCCAAGAGAGGGAAGTTGAAGTACATTGAGACTGTTCCAACTAGAATCCCTTCCCTTTTGGGGTGTAAATTTAAGTGCCTCCTGTTATAGATGGCATCTGGGTGTCGAGATCTATAGGCATTATATATTTATATATCTTATATTACCACTTGAAATGCACTTGGCTGGAGTTTGTACTTATCATGTGGAAGGGAAGACGAATCCAAGGAATGGCGACTGAGCTGGTAGTTTAGTCGCTAACTGATAACTTATTTTTTCAGCAGCTACTAAGTTGAAATTTAAACCATTGGGCAGTGCAATTTGCTGTGACATTTCAGTAATATAGTTGCCCACATTAACAGGAATTTCCACTGTTTTTCTCTGGTCATATTTGCAAATTTGAGAAGTTTTGGCTTGCAGCTATCCGTTTTCACTTTAATTCTTACACTAAAACTATCCGTGAAGCCATACAAAGACCTGTATATGTGTTAATTTGCTCCTTAGTTTGCCATGTGAAATTCATGAACCATCACATCCAGTGAGAGTGAATTAACAACGTAACCATGGCTCTTTCCTAACAGGATGATTTCTTGCCAAGAACAGCCACCCCACTTGAAGATATATTTAAATCCATCTTCTGGTTAGTTTAAATCCATTCTCTGTGTGCATAATAAAGCTTTCTCTATATTCTCTGATTTCTTGCCTTTGCGTGATTGCTATAATTATCTCTTATACCAGGCATTAATGCTTTCAACAGTTTACCGTGCTTGATATTTTTGGTATGCTTGAGAGATACCTTCATTCCCGAGGGCAGAAAACTCCGTGATCCAAGAAGACTTTATGCACCAGGCCGTATGTATCACATTGTAGAAAGAAGATTTTGCAGGTGAAGCACATTCAGATGAGTGATACTAGTGTGCTACTTAATGTTAAAGTAATGCAAACTAGTGATTATGATGTAACAAAGCCTCTGTCGGTATGACATTCACAGAACTGCCAAATGTTGCTTGTAGTCATTGTGTGCTTCGTTTGAGTTGTGTTCTAGATACATTATATCTTCCCTCCATTCTGTGCATGATGAGATCTCATTCCTTTCTAATATTCTTCTGTCTTGATTTCCTTGTTTATGTTTCACAACCTGGCTTATAAATCTATCGAATTAGTACTGGGGTCGAATCCTTGCAACTAGTATGAGTCATCCCAAACATCTACCAATCTCGTTATTATTCAAGTGGTTTAAGTGGTTTTCATTCTACTACCGATACTCGTCATTATTCTTGTCCTCATTTTGTTGAATGCACTGATTAGGATAAAGTTGAATAGAGCCATTGTGTTCCGTTAGTTCCCTGAATTATTGAAAAATAATATAGAAAACTTTCATATGAGATGTATTGGCATCTTTATCTCCTCTTAAATAGAAGAGTGCAGAATATAGTTGAATTAATCTCACATAAAAAGACCCCTGTTATAGTGGCGGAGTCAGGATTTCCGTTAAGGGGGTTCAAAAAGAAAAAGTTAAAAAAATTAGAAGAGATTGTGGCCAGTGGGAATTGAACTAGTGAACTTCACAAAGGTTCTGAATCCCCTTGACCATTGAGTTATGCTTTTGGTGTGTGTTATGGAGATTCAAAATATAATATATAGAGGTAAAAAACAGATACGGATGTAATTTTTCGACGAAGGAGATTTGGGTGAACCCCCTTCCACCTCTAAATCCGCCCCTGCCCTGTTACCACTACGAGACTTTGAGCAAGGAAGAAGGCATATACTGGTGAATTAACCTCACTTTGTGCTTGGACTAAAAGTCGAAAGGCTTGCTTCTTAGCCTCATTGCTTACTTGCCCTAGATTAGTTGAATCTTCATAAACTGACCCTATGTATTATCCTCTTCTGTTCTTCTCCCTAAAGTGCATCATGAGTTGGTTTAGAGTGAGAGAGAGAGAGAGAGGAACCTTTAGCAGTACAAATAGATTCTTGGTTCATTTCTCTCTCATGTCCAGGATCTTCAGATTAGATACCTAATGAATTTCACTATATGTATGTTTCCTATTTGTTTCTTACAATGCTGGTATTAGCTTTTTGGCTTTTGTTGTTGTTACTGATCTATTGTCTCTTTTCATTTTCTTGAGTCGAAGGTCTATCGGAAACAACCTTTCTACTTTTTCGGGGTAGGGGTAAGTCTGTGCACACACTCCCCTCCCCAGACTCCACTTGTGAAATTTTACCGGGTTGTTGTTGTTGTATGTTTCCTGTTTGTGTTTTCTGATGCTACGATGTATTTATTCTCTTCATGTAACTGTTGGCTCATGCTTAGGTATTTATGATTATTGTGTGGACGCTGCTACAGCAAAATATTTTCAGATAGGACCATGGAGTTTTCCACCGTTTTGGATTACAACTTAGCCATTTTAAGAAAAAAACGTCTTTTTTCTTATGTTAGGATGATTTAAAGCTCTCCTCTTGGTTATGATATTAGCACTCAATCTTTATGATATTTTTGCAAGAGTGAAGCTTTAATACTCTTGATATGCAATTTCCTGCTTGACAGATGTGGGAGGTACCCTCCGGATGTTAGAACTGCCATCCCAGTTGACGGAAGATTTGAGCATATCGTGTTGTCACACAATGCTACAGCTGATCATGGAATCATTTGGATTGAAAGAGAATCTGAAAAAGCATTAGCAGTAAGTAGCATCAACATACTTTTTCCCTTGAAAGGAAAGAATCCAGTTGGTCATCTATGATTTCATTTTGGTACAAAACATGTTAAGAAGTAAATGCCTTGTTTTCGTCACCCGAAAATTTCCATTGACAGAAGCATAAATCTAGTCATTTGTCATTGATAAGAGGAGTGGTTGTCTTCATAAAGTGAACCAAATACATGTGCTTTTGGACACAACCAGATCTTATCCCACAAAAGTTAACAAACTTTCTGAAATAATCAGTACAGTGAAATGTAGTCAAATGATACTATCTGCATAGAAATTGGAAATAGATTGAGCAAGGGATTATACCTTAGCGGGAAGATGTAGGTTTTTGCACCAACAGTGTTACCCATGTGACATATAAAATGCGGCCTACTTTTCATCTTGGACTTGAACCAGAGACCTCGCCCATGAAGTAAATCATTGAATCTAAGGTCCAACCAATTGGGAGAGAATCAATAGATTCCTTTTTGGGAGCGATTCCAATAGAAGTTCAAATTGTGGGGAACTTACGGTAATTTGCATGTATGAACTTATGGCTTGGTCTCCTTCCATTGCCTTCCATTGTTTAAGTCTAGAAATACTCTACTCCATCTATATTACGTGCTGATATGATGGAACTAGAATGTCTACCAGCTCAGTTTCCATTAAAATCTTTCAATTTCAAGATCCTGAAAATCATAGTCGCAAAACCAGTGTATAGTCATCCGTGCTATATTTCTGCATGCTTGCAAGTCATTGTCGTCTTCTTTCAGTGGTTACGTTTATCATACAATCAACTATGTCTCAATCCCTTATCAGTTGGGTCATCTATATGAATCTTCGTTTGCAGACACAAATGTAGGATTTGAACTCCATGGTTTCAACCTCTAAGGTTTTTAGCATGAAACCTGTTGTATTTTTAAAGTTATGCCTTCATATCTACTATGTGTTGTAATTTTAGTAGATTTTACACATAAATTTATGCTCCGCATAAAAAATAGTGGATTCAGATGAACCTGGTACTACTATGCTGCATCCCCCTCCCCCCTTGTGTGTTGGACGAATTTTGATCTAGTTGAGCAAACTCTTCCTTCCAGAGACTTAAGGAGGCTAGTGCTGAGACAACAACTACTCCCCCCAAAGTGCAGAAAATTGAAAGGCTGAAGACATTAGAAAAAGAACACAAGGATGCACTCGAAAGAGCTGTCAGTTTAAATATACCACATGCTGTGGACTCAAATGAAGAGGAATCCGCGGAGAGTATAACTGAGGAGTCATCTCCGAAACAGGAGGAAGATGCAACGATAAGCAAGGAACAGTGCAGTGATGCAATAACTAATTGGAATGAAGTAGTTGAGAAGCTTTTCAATAGAGATGAAACTGGGAAATTACGATTAAAGAGAGATGCAACTGGTCTCAAGTAACAACGCTATTCCAAGGTGCATTCTCTCCCTTTTTTATGATGGCTATGTATGTTAGATGAAAGCATTATTACTCGTGTTCCAACAACTCATAATTCTTTATCCGTATCGCCCTGTACAATATCTTCTTTTTTTGTATATCAACGAAATGTACAATCTGAAGCCCCATCAATACTACACTTGGAAATTCTTTAATTTTATGTAATTATTTTAGGCAGTTCCTCGTGGAATTTGATTTGTTCATGAATCCTTTTATGCAGTTATTTTAGGCAGTTCTTCGTGGACTGTGATTTGTTCATGAATTCTTGTTCACAATCTGTGTGTTCATTTGGTATTCTGATACCACCCGCTCAAATTTTTGTACAGTGTTCTCGTTTGTTCCGGTATTTTTGGATATTATAGCGAATTATTGTTATAGAATACATATATTATAACAAAATATGACATTTGGTTCCGAAAAAACTTGGCTTTTATAGTGAAGTATTGTTGTATAAGGATTCTGTTATAGAGAGTTGTGAATGTATCTTTTACATTCTAATTTTTCTTATCAATTGTTCAGTGTGCAGATTAGTTCATTAACTTGTCTACGCTCTACATGACTTGATCAGAATGGCATCGACAGTTCGATGCAGAGACATTTACTGCTCATGCAATCTTTAACCAAGTCATACTCAGTGGCGGATTTAGGGGGGCGCAAGGGTGTTCACCCGAACACCCTTCGCCGAAAAATTACACTGTATATAGAAGGTAAAATCAATTTTTTACCTCTATATATTAAGTTTTGAACACCCTTAACACTATCCAAAAGTGTAGTTTAGTGGTCTAGGGTGTTCAAAATTTACATAAAGGTCATGAGTTCAATTCCCACTAGCTACAATTTTTTTTTTTTGAACACTCTTGATGAAGGTTGTGACTCCGCCACTGGTCATACTATGTTATGCTTTTTTATAGCCAGCTGGTATGTACTAAGACCAACTCAATAGCTAGTTGCCAATTATGACTGTTAGGATCCTGCTTCTTCCTTCTTTATTGGTTTTAATCTTTCAAATAATTAACAATAAATAAGTAGAGAAGGTCCATCTGAGTGTTGTAATAAAAGCCGATGACACCCGGGGACGGAGCTTGAACACCACTTATGCGTTCGGCCGAACTTATTAGGTTTTGTCCAAACCATGTATTTGTTGGGATCGAAATAATATGGTGCATGCGGAAACTAACAATACAAAGCTTGGTGGATGATAAATCAGACGACAAAAGAAAAATATACTAAACTAAGCATAATAATTTATAATGGTTTGACCTATTGATCTACATATGATAAAATTAATACAAAAGAAGAAAAACTATCGAGAGAAAAATCTCCCCCTAAACAAAACTCTTTAATGACTACATTGTGAATATTTTTTGTGTGTTTTTGAGAAGCTGAGATCCTTAATTTATAGATTGCAATTCTTATCTTCTTAGAATATGATAAGCATATTAAGAGATTTAATCCTTTTGGGAGTGTTTTTCCATTCCTTCAAGAAATAGAGTCCTAATAGATTAGAAATTCTGGGCAAATCCTAACAATCTCCCCTTGGCCTGAATTTTCTTGACAAAGTTGGTTCACATTCTTCACATAATCTTCATCACTGTTGCTTGCCATGATAAAAAAAATAGTATATGTTGAAAATCTTGGTAATGGTTAAAAGAAGCCCAAGTATGGGTTAAAAGGAGCCCATGTGTTAAGAATAAATATGGGGTAAACGAAGTTCATGCATTAAAAATAAGTGTGAGTTAAAACTGGCATTGGAAATCATGCATTACAAGTAGGCATGACTTAAAACTGACATTGGTTAAAAATGGCCAAAATATGGGTTAAAAAGAAAGATGTAACAGCAGGCGTTTTGAATAAAATTGTGATTGTAAATTTATCTCAACATGTAGTATGTTGAATAAATCATCATTATCGTCCTGATATAAACACGCATTGAATTTGTTTTCAACCTCGTTCAATCGTTGTCTCTGAACCATTTGCTCTGATACCACTTGTTGGGATCTAAATAACATGGTTCATGCGGAAACTAACAATACAAAGCTTGGTGGATGATAAATCAGACGACAAAAGAAAAATATACTAAACTAAGCATAATAATTTATAATGGTTTGACCAATTGATCTACATATGATAAAATTAATATAAAAGAAGAAAAACTATCGAGAGAAAAATCTCCCCCTAAACAAAACTCTTTAATGACTACAGGCCCCGTAAAATTTTTGTGCATAAAACCTAGTAGCTATAGTGTCATGGTCCGAATAATGTGTTAGGAATGCGTAGAATTCTTCGCGGCGAGCTTGCTCGCCGCGATTCGGACCCTTGGTAGTGATTTAAGTTTCAAAAATGTAGAGAATTAATTTTTCCGAAAAGTGTCAATTTTGCGGTCAAGAATGCGACCGCAAATCTGCTATGCGGACCGCATTCTTGCCGCAAAGCTTTCCAGAAAGTCTCCCAAAATCGTGTTGAAAATGCGGTCGATATGCGATCGCATAATGAATCTGCGGTGCACTTTGCGACCGCAGATCAAGAATGCGGACCGCATATTGGTCGCATTCTGTAACAGAACTTGAGTCATTTTTGAGGCCATTCTGCGGTCACTATGCGGACCGCATGTTGATTCTGCGGTCGCAAAGTGCACCGCAGATTCGCCCCGGCCCAGATTTTTGTAACATTTTGACCCGATCTCTTCTTTAATATAACACCTTTCACCTCATTTTCTCATATCATCTTATCAAAATTAGAGAGAGAATAGAGGGGTTTTAGAGAGAGAAGTTCTTCATCTTCAAAGACTGTTCCAACCACTTAATTCCAAGGGATCATAGGGCAAGGATTCAACTTCCCCAATCTTTTCAAGGTAAAAACCCTAACTATTTTCTTTGATTTTCAGTTTTAAATTGGGTAAAGAGAGGTTTGCATATAATAGCTTTTGAAAATAGAATTTTTACACTCATGCATGATTATTGAACTTGATTTCTAGTAAAAATAAAAAGAAGTGAGTAGAAGTGAGAGTCTTCAAGAGCAAGGTTGGCAAGAGTAGGATATCTTGGGTAAGCATAAAGTAGGAAGTTAACGGAAGAAAACTCATCACCGGGTATGTATGGCTAATTTTGATTCTTGTGAAATCGCCTATATGTGTGAAGTTTGTTTGGTTCGTGTTAAATTGACAAATTGTGTGAAATTCTTGATGTTGTTGTTGGATATTCAAAGTTTGTTGTTGATCTATGAGTTATGTAAAATGAGAGTTTAATTTGGTAAAAGAATTGTGAATAATGGCTATAATGGCATATATGGTACTTTGTGGAAAAGAAACGAAACACTTGAGAATTGGTAAGTCATTGAACAATACGGTATGAATACTCTTGATTTTTGGAACATTTGTAACTTGGTTGTGATATTGGCTTGAGAAGTAATTGTGAACATGAACCAACATGTAAGTTGCTTATTTGAACTTGTTGAAATTGTGTGAAATGCCTTATCTGCTGTTTGTACTTGTTGTGTTTTAAAACTGTACGGTGGGATCGAGTTGCGCGCCGCAACATGAAGAAATAAGGTGTGGGTTGGGGTGATAAGGGTGGCCGAGGTAATAAGGGTGGTCAGGGGTAATAAGGATGGAAAGCGATCGAAATCGCTATTGAAAATTGATATAAAAATCAATAATGTGAAATTGTGAAAGGAGACAGCAGGAGAGTTTGCAACCTGTGGGGCACCGATTGCCCCTTTGTTTGACTACTTGTGCTTTACGTGATTGATTGGTTATTGTTAAATTGGTTGATCGTAGAAAGTGCTTTGTGTTGAGAATTATTTGAAATGAGGAAAATGTGGAAACATGGTTGGTTGGCTTAATTAATTGTTGATGTAATTCAATGGCTTGAGTTTACTTGGGACAAAGTTTGTCCATACATGCCAGTACAATTCAAGTGTACTGACGTCCCTTTTGCCGGGGACGCTACATTCGTGTTATGATTGTAGGTGGATCGATAGCAGGCACTTCAGCTCATCGGCAGTAGTATCCTTCTCCTTCCACTGCCCGTTTTGGTGAGCCCCTTTCTTCCTTGGGGCCCTGTGTGGTTCATGCCACTTTTGTTTAGATTTCATTTTGGTTTTGTAAGGTATAGCCGGAGCATTGTTACCGGCAAGTATTGTATTCCCCTTTTTGTATCCTAGAGGCTCTGTAGACATGTAAACTGTGGGACTCTGATCTTATGTATATGTATTGTGTTATGTCGGGCGTTGTAAAAATTGCAAACTTGTTAATGAATCACTCGTATGGTTTTATTTGTTTAATGTGAAATCATTCATGGTTAGTAAGATATTTGGTAAATGAAAAACAATCAGCACAGGGGTAACGCGTGGGAATGAAAGCCACCCAGGTCCGCTTGACTGGGGCAACCCGGTCAGCGCCGGTCATGTTCCCCGATTTGGGGCGTGACACTACATTGTGAATATTTTTTGTGTGTTTTTGAGAAGCTGAGATCCTTAATTTATAGATTGCAATTCTTGTCTTCTTAGAATAAGATAAGGCATATTAAGAGATTTAATCCTTTTGGGAGTCTTTTTCCATTCCTTCAAGAAATAGAGTCCTAATAGATTAGAAATTCTGGGCAAATCCTAACAGTGTTCATTTTAAGAAATTCATCGAATATGTACGATTTATTAATTTAGAACTCACTAACTTAAATAGATAAGATTCGAGTACCCATAAACTTTAAATTGTGGCTCCGCCTCTGATAATACTATAGTTTGAATTGTAACCTTTTTGCCGAAGGGCACTTGGAATCAAGAAACGTATGGAGGGTGGTACGCAGGGGCATATTTAGGTCAAGGGTATGAGTTCACGTGAACCTATACTCCTAACCCCTAAATCATGTGTAATTATGTAATATATTTTTAAAATTACTTAAATTAATGTGAGTGCACCCATGCTCAAAGATTTATATGATGCAATTATTATTGGGTATCTCTATGAGTAAAATTGGTGGCTCAAATCCCACTTCAGACGGAATTATTTTCGGTACAGAGCATTGATATATACGTGAAAATAACCAAAAAATTTAAAACTGTCATTTATAATTTTTAAAATGTAGTGAGTTCATGGAAAGAGACTAAAGTAAAACACGTAATTTTAGATTCACCTCTTCACACTAGTGCACTCATCATCTTTAAATTCTGGATCCGCCCGTGGAGTACGTGCTTCCTTTTAAGTACATTATTGAATCTGAATTAGCCAGACTAATGCTTATCTAGTGTATATGACACCAGATGATATCTATACCAAAAAACGAGAGGGAGAGGGGTGGAACACAACCAACAAGGAATTTTAACAAGTGAATGAGAATAGTCAAACAATGGTGCAACTCTGTGGTCCTTGTATGTCAACAAAAATCACAACTTTGGCAATACAAGACCATAATGATGGAGCATCATCATGTTGTCCCTGCATGTTTCTGCATTGGAAAAAGATAGTAGTATTAAATTAGGAGTGGTCCTGGTGCTTGACATGTGCCAATTTCCTAACTTTACGCCCTCATCTAAATTTATAGATTTGATATTTCTGCTGAATGTATACTTTTGCTACAATTTCAAACTATACTTGATAAGTAGGTCATTAAACCAAGAAATAGAATGTGCTAAGCTCGATTGTTCCTAAAATTTCTGAAAGTATCCATACCTTATAGTATATAGCTTTCTTCTCTTTTATCAACTTTCAATATGATACTTTATTTACATTTCACACATCCAATATATAAACTCTGTAAACACTATTTTAAAATTCTGGATTCGCTTCTCACTAACATTTATAGTACAGTCAAACTTTTTTATAGCAACTTCGTTTATTTCAATATTTTTTTGCTGCTATAATGAAGTATTTTTATAAAAAATATATTATAATAACATAATATAAAAATCCGTTCTAAAAAAATAATTTTTATAGTGAACGATTATTATACGAGGATACTGATATAAAAATGTCTGACCGTATTCTTCGTTGCACCCAATCACAAATTCCACCAACAACAAATTCTGAACCCCAACTCAAATCCAGACACTTAAGAAGATTCCAACAATCTGCTGCTCCCACCACCAGCAGGCATCAAAGGACTTGTCGTATTAGATCAAGATTCCAACCCCAAGTGGAACCTTAGACAAAGACATGATTATAGTAACAATTTTTATATGAATAAGAGATAATGTCTCCATATAAAGACTATCTAGTTCGTACACATGATGTCTTTTGTCCAACAAATCCTGTTAACTCATGACCTTTTAATCCACTAAAGTGTCTTCATCTCATTATCCTCTTATCCAATAATATTCTTTTATTTTTTTTCCCACTTGAGCTCCATTAGAAACTCACTTTTGCAGTCACCATCAAGAATTAACTCCAACTCACCAAATACCAATGTATGTATTCTCTTATCCATCAACAAGAACAATAACTAGGCCTGAGCCCAAACAAACAAAATTTAAAAAGTTTGAAATATTTAATTAAGATTCAAAAAGTCTTTTTTAAATGTATTGTGGCATCCAATAGTTCATCAATTAACCTAATACTACAACACAAAAGCATGAGTCATGATAAATTTGCCCAACAAAAGTATATGGCTCATGCTAATCTTGTAATCAATCATAACTTTGGGACAAGTTAGGACTCAAAACTAAGATAGTTCAATTGTAAAAGGGCAGTTTCAAAAAGATGCATTCTAATTTTAACACACAGATAACAGAGTGAAAAGTGCAGCAATTACACACAGTAACAAGGATTACAGATCTCTCTACAGTGAATCTTGAACAAAGAGACATGCATTGTCTTACTAGAACTACACAAGTCATAATCCACAACAAGTGAGGCATTAACCAAGAGGAGATCCTACTAATAAAAGGGCTGCTACACTAAGCTACCACAGTACGCACGATTTGAGAAAGAGCCAGACCACATCAGTACAACTGGTCGCAATCAGGTTCAAGAAAGAGCTAAACCACATCAATCGTAGTCTTAGGTCGCATTTCTACAAGAGACTACTTGCACCACTTTGAATCCCCAAGCCCCCGTCACACGACAAAAAAGCAAATACTAATACCTAAACAAAAAGAAAAATAAGACAACTAAGTCATAACTAGAGTCATCACCATCAACAGATCTAGTCCAACAATAAGCCTCCAATTTTTTTTTTCAGCTTTCCTCTACATCATCATCATCATCATCATCTTGTGCAGGCTGTGGCCTAACTTTTCTAGGCCTACCCCTAGGCTTCCCAGAAGAATTGGGGGCTGGTGTTGGCTTTGGCTTTTTTGAAGTAGGTGGTGCATTGGGGTCTTTTCTTGGTCTTCCTCTTGGCCTTGGTGATGCAATTTCTGCAGATTCTGCACCAGGTGGCAAAGAAACTTTAGGTTTTGGTGGTCTGCCTCTACCCCTTTTCTGAGGAACATCTGTACCGGGCTTCATGTAACTGTTCTTGATGAAAATGAGGTCTCCAGTTTGCTTCATGTTGTCCAAATGTAAAGTTAGAAACTCTGAATGATCTTTACCCAGATCTCCATATTTTGATTCAATGTAAGTTGATATTGATGACTTGTTTGAACCCCCTTCTTGATTTAGTGCTTCAATGGCTTCATATATCATCTGATAAAACAAAACCCAAATATTTCTTTTTCAGATTCTTGTTTTTATTCAAGAAACAAACATGCAGATCTGTTAAAAAAGCAATCTTGATATCATATATCTTCATAAAGTGCTAAAAATAGCCACTTTAAACTACTGTTTTTTTTCTTTTACAAAATTTTTCTAGGGATTGAACAACAATTGCAAAAACTCAAACTTAAGAAGCACTAAGTCCTGAAGAATAAGAGAAATATTAAGTGAATTACCTACTAACAAAGGTAAAAAGCTAGAATTTTTTTCTTGTTTATGTTACAATGAGGGCTAAAGAAAAAAGGGTTCTTGCATGCATCTTTAAAGATTGGATCTTTCATCTAGAATTAAGAAAAAAATAGTGAAATATGTTGGGGGAAAATCAAAATTTGTGTTTAAAAGTATAGGACTTTGGGGGTATAACCGGAGCTAAAAATGTTTAAAAAATGAAAAAAGCAAAAAGGGTAACTAGAAAGCTTGGTTTACCTCAGGGTATGATGGAAGTTTGTTGAAGCTTTCAGTTGCCATGGCACACACACACACAGTGAAAAAGAGAGAAAGTGAGAGAGATGTCCCTACAAAGAAAGAAGAGTGTCAGCTTCTAAAGCACAGTGGAAAATTGCTGCTCATAAACTAGGAACTAGGAATCAAAGAACTAAAGAGAGATATCTGAACCAGAAAAAAACAAAGTATACTCAAGTATATGAATGGCTGAAGATTATGGATAGGAACATAATCCAACGGTTGATAATCTTAGTTACATTGTGTTACAAGGATATATGACGTGGCTTTCTTTTTGTCTTTTTGGGGATTCAACAATGGGCTATAACTTTAATGAAGATATCTTTACACAAATAGCCAATTATATTAATTATTTACTTTTTTTTAGTTATATACATAGATTATATACAATCATATATATATATATATATATGTATGTATAATACATAAATTATGCATATATTGTATATTCAATAGCTATTTATAGTTAAAATAATAAGGTGAACAGTTATTTGAGTTAATTCTTCTTTGACGAACGTTATGCCCATCTTATAATAGGACGTTATCATAGTGCAGCCCACTTAGAAAGGGGAGGAACTTTCATAAGTACCATGTTTTAAAAGAAGAGATAATACATAAAATACCCATCAAACTTGTCCGAAAAAATCATTTACACACCTAAACTTTACGGGCGACCTTTTACCCCACTATTCTAAACTTAAGTGAATTTAATACCCCTTTTGCGCAAAACGTGTACCAAGTCTTATGATGGATGTGTGTTACACGCACCAGTCCCCTATTTTCAGTTTTTCTATTTTTTTTTAATTTTAGTTTTTTAAAAACGAAAATTTATGTTAAAAAACAAAAAAAAAAAGTTTTTACAAATTTGTGTTCCAAGTTTCTACAAAACAATTTTTTTTTAAAACTAAAATAAAAATAATATATACTTTTAAAAAAAGAAAGTATTTTGTTGACAATAATCTTTTCAGTTTTTAAAAACAAAAATATTTTGTAAAAAATAAAATTTATTTTTTCTGTTTACAAAAAAAAATTCAGTTTTTACATAAATAAAATATTAAAAACAGAAAAAAATAACATTTTTCAAAAACAAAAATACTTTGCTTGAATTTTTTTCTTCAGTTTTTCAAAAACAAAAATATTTTGTTAAAAAAACTATTTTTTAACAAATTGTAAAAACTTGTTTTTTGTAAAATTTGAAAAAATAATAAAAACGAAAAAAATAGTTTTAACAAAATATTTTTCGTTTTTAAAATAATGAAGAAAATGTTTCCAACAAAATATTTATGTTTTTGAAATTTATTTTTTCTTCAGTGTTTCAATTCTTTTTAAAGATTTTTTTTGTGTAAAAACTACAAAAATAAATTTTGTAAAACTAGAAAAATTTTTTTAACATAATATTTTCATGTTAAAGAATAAATAATGAAAAATAAAAGAGGAAAAAATAATATTAAGTTAATTAGTTGTAATATCCTATTAAAAAGTGACACATGGACCTGTAAATTAATTTTAAATTTTTTTTTTGCCTTCACGCGCAGCTACTACATTAACTACACGTTTTGCGCAGAGAGGGGGTATTAAATTCACTTAAGTTTAGAAGAGTGGGGTAAAAGGTCGCCCGTAAAGTTTAGGTGTGTAAATAATTTTTTCGGACAAGTTTAATGGGTACTTTATGTATTATCTCTTAAAAGAATAAATACAAAATTCTAGCACCATTAAATATATTTCAATAGTTGCACTGTATTATGTACGTAAATAGTAGAAACTTAAAAATAAGTTGGCATCCTTTAATGTTCAAGAATATCCCAATTTCCTATCCAAAAAATTTCTCCAAAAAATAAGCACTTCACTTTATCTCCGTAACTCTTGGCATCATATTCATTGCAAACACACTATTCCCCCCTTCTTTTCCAAATCAACCTCTTAATAAATATATATATATATATATATATATATATATATATATATATATATATATATATATATATATATATATATTTATACTGATGTCCAAAATTATGTTCGGATGATTCCTACAAACACCAATGTCCGAGTTCAAGAACTTGCTTTATTTAATTCTATATGCAATCTAGAATTTTCACTTTCGAGTTCAACTCTAGATTCGTAAGTAGTATTTCACTGTTAGCTACGCAGCAAAATAATTAAGAATATAATTAAATAATCTATCCAATCTGATAAAATCAAACTCGTCAATTTAAACATTCATTTAGCACCCATGATCCCAGAATAATAAGGTTCTTAACTACTCATATTCATATAATCTTTAAAAATAATATTTTTACAATAAAATCAATGAATACTAGAAGAAAAATAATGTAATAATTGATGTAATCCGTGCTCCCAAGTATTTAGTACTTTTGTTCCTCTCTCCAAGTAGCGTCATTCATGCCAAAATAGGTTTAGGTTGGCTTTTATATGAGTTAGGGGTGTCTTGGGGTCGAAATAACCGAGTCATGATCGAAATATGACAAATCACGTCACCAACGCCTAGGACAGCATGGGGTACTAAACTTGGCACTGGATTTTTTTACCATTCTGTTTTGTGCACCACAGATAGCGCTCCACGCTGGCTGTAGCGCCATAAGGTGCACTTTTCTCTTCTTTTTTTTCACATTTTCACTCCAATTCGCGAATCTTCGTCCAAAATTATGTCCGGATGATTCTTACAAATACAAATACCATAAATTAGTATAAATCATTACAGTACACACCAAGGTACGATATACGAGCGAAATGTGAGGCAATATATATAAAATTATGCATACTTTAAGCCGAATATCAATTATGCAGGAATTAATACGACGAACCGAATGTGTATTTCTAATATAGTGGAATAGTATATTTGTAATTAATGTATTATTTTATAGGATATAGATTATGGAATGAAAAATATATGTTCTAATTATACGAGATAATTAAAATTATTTAAAACAAAAAATAACATTAAAATTTGAATTTTATTCTTGACAATCTTAGTGATACATCAAGAACTCTTTATAGGTAAATATTTATTATGCCAGCTGCTTACACCAAACCAATTTTACTATGGTCAAGTGATTTGACGAAGTAAAATATGCATTAATTGATTGTGAAAGTGAATTTGCAAACCCATGAATACATCTATTGATTTGGCATAAATAATAGCCAGAATTTTCATATGTTGATCGCCAAGATTTGCCACAAAACATGGCAATCTCAAAATTTGTTATATGGGAAAGTTCTGGCAATCACTAGGAGCGCTTCTCAAATTCTATCTGGATGCTACTTTACCCGGACTTTTTTTACTGGGAAAAAAATTTAAACGGTAGTTCTAAATAGGGGTGTGCATTCGATTTATCGATTCGATTTTGACTCTTATCGATAATTACTTATCGATTATCGATTTGTACATATGCTTATCGTTATCGTTTCAATAAGGTTTCGATTTTTTCGATTTCGATTTATTAATTTTTGGGGCTTATCGATTCGGTTATCGATTACACCAATAAGAAAATTTGCGGAATTCCACGGAAAGTATATCGCTATAAATACGCCTAACTAATATGGACAAAAAGAAGCTAAAATAAGACGAACACTGTTTATAACATAAAAATTGTGTCAATAGACATATGCAACAAAACTAAAGTAAGGGATCAAATATATGCCACCAACACTCCAACGGTATTAAAAAAAATAAAAATACATCATCACTGCTAATTCTATTTTCCATTAATTTGAATTTCATTACTTCAACTTTAAATATGATCATTCCTTAAATGTGGTAGATGAAATAATTAGGGGTGTGCATTCGATTTATCAATTCGATTTTGACTCTTATCGATAATTACTTATCGATTATCGATTTGTACAACTGCTTATCGTTATCGTTTCAATAAGATTTCGATTTTTTCGATTTCATTTATCGATGAACCGATAACAAATAATCGATTCGATTTATCGATAAATCGATTCGAATGCACACCCCTAGTTCTAAAAAGGTCCATCAAGAGTAATTTTCTGCTCCTTAATTAGCTAATTGATGTTTAATACAGCACAAATTCTTATTGTGGTGGCTACATTAATAAGTTATCCCAAATAATATAGATATTAGATCTACTTATTAATTTGAAAATATCTTATGATATTTCATGCTCTATTTCAAATTATTTCATGGAAAAATAATTAATCTGCTCCTTAATTAGCTAATTGATGTTTAATGCAGCACAAATTCTTATTGTGATGGCTACATTAATAAGTTATCCCAAATAATATAGATATTAGATCTACTTATTAATTTGAAAATATCTTATGAGATTTCATGCTCTATTTCAGATTATTTCATGGAAAAATAATTAATGTTTAACCAAAATCAAATAGATACCAAACAAATCAATCAAATCTCTTTGAATCTGTATTAAATTTATAAATAGGTGACTACAATTAGGAGTAGTGAACAAATATCAACCCAAATCAAGAAAAATAAGCACAACATCATCCTTTTTATGCCAATGGAAAATTTCATCTATACTCATCTTTTGATGTCAATGATTTTCTCAATTATTTTTGTAGTTTCTGGCAATGAAAACCCAATTTTAATACCCCTTAACTACACTTCCATTATTCAAACTAGAAAAGAATTTATGTCTATTGATTCATCCAATCTCTCAGATCCTCCAATGTCATCTTATACTTTTACTCTTTACCATCGCGATGTATTTGAAAAGTCAAACTTCAAAGACTACGACTCCATGCTCAGAGCTCGTCTTGCTCGAGGGCATACTAGAGCAAGTTATTTAGCTTCGGTTTTTGAAAATGCTAACAATGTTGAAGAAGGGATTGTTCGTGGACCAGCCACAGGGTTAACGACTACACACAGCGCAGAAGGTGAGCTTGTCGCGTCTTTTTTAATTGGTAGTGATTTCAGCAGAAGTTATTTGCTAGTAGACACTGGCTCTGATGTGGTTTGGTGGCAATGTGGACCATGTAGTCGATGTTATAAACAAATATATCATCCTATATATGATTCTACTGCATCAAAAACTTTCCAAAGACTTGATTGCACTAAAGATAATTCGAGTTGTATCACTGAGGATCCAGCTTTTGAATGTGTTGAAAAACTGCATTATTGTCGCTATGATATACCATACGCAAGTGGTGTTCAATCAGTAGGTTTCATTGCGTCGGATGTGATTACTTTTACTTCAGACCATAAATCACAGAGGATTTTATTTGGATGTGGAAAAAATCAAAATAGTGGAAAAGTTATGTTTAGTGGTTCATATTCTGGGATTGTTGGCCTTGGTCGTAAAGTAAACCCGAATGATCCAGGTGGATATTCTTTATCATCACAATTTAACGCGACATTATTTGCTTTTTGTCTACCAAGTTTTGATTCAGGAGAATCATCTGTCCTCAGTTTCAATAAAGCTCCATGGCCAGGAGCAAGAATGGCAAAATTATTACCAAATGCCAGGTTACCTCAATTGCATTTTGTTGATCTTTATGCAATCGTTATTGATGATACGGAAGTTCCAGTGAAACCATCATGGTGGGAGTTTGGTAAAAACTTCAATGGTGGAGTCATCGTGGATACAGGGACAACCATTACACATTTTCCTCAAGATTTCTACATCTTATTTCGCGATATATTTAGATCTGGGGTAATAGATCTTCAAATGGTTGATAATCCAATCGAAGGTTTCGACACTTGTTACCAAGACATTGATGGTAGTGAAGTGTACTTTCCTGTTGTGAAGTTGTACTTTGGCAGCAAAAGTCCGGGTTCAATGTTATTTCTGGCGCAAGAACGAGTTGTACTTCTCATAGGTGATCAGTATTGTCTAGCTTTTAAGGGATGGGATAAAGAATTAACATTATTAGGCTCTAATCAACTCCAAGCAGTAGGATTAACTTTTGATACTTCAGAGAACACTTTGACTTTCGACGTAGATGCATGTGATTGAAGTATACAAAAGTTCAAACTGTAACAACTTAAAGGGTTGTTCAAGTTCAACATAAAATGGACTATATATGTTTCATTATTTTCTCTTGTTTTTCTTGTGAACTTTTATGTGTCTTTTGGTTTTATTCAAGACCTTTATCTTGTTAGTCAAAAACTCATAAGTGACTTAACCAGAAAAAATGAAATGAACATAAATTGACAGAATTATGTTCCGAGCCCACATATTTCTTGTGTGTCCTTAAAGAATCTTATCCCCTCACATTTGTCCAAGGTTGACGGATAAATTCTTCCCAGGATTATTTCACTTCAAACCACTTAGTTATCGGCGAACTCAAAAGTAATGGAGCAAATCACATGAAAAACTTACTTTGTTTTTAAAGTAATGACCGGAAAAAAGAAGTAGATGAAGCAGAAAATTTCAGAGTGAAAATTTTTGAAGGAAATACTGGTTATTTATAGCCAACGAAATCTGGATTGAAAGGGTGCGAAAGTGACTTTTCACACTGCATGTGGCTATTCGTGAAAGACAGCCTTTCAGATGGATGTTTAATTAACGCGGGAATATTTGAAAATTAAAGACGATAAAATTAATTAATAACGGTCATATTAATTTAATTAATTAATTTCCTTTTATTGGTCCAAAAAATTATCAATCAATCATATCAATTGACTGAAGCCGAAGCCGAGGTGAGCGACAACGACGACGACGCGAGGCCCCTTCCTCTTATATCCTTTTAAGAGCTTAAGAAAGTGCTTCTATATTTAAACCCAATAAAATGCTTGTCTTTAACCAATGAGGGACAAAGTGCAAAAGCTAAAGTTGCCTTTTCACCTTCTCCCCTCATTTCCCATTCACACCACCACTTAACCCCAATAATCCCCCACATGAATGGGGAATGATGAACATGCATGAAATGTTTTTTGTGTGATTCGCAACTAAGAATTAACTGCATCGGGATAAGTAGGTTTCCTTTTGAACTTTTCGTGGTGAATATATATCGGATATACTCGGTCAATCGGTATATTTGATATCATTGAACCGCCGAGATTTAGTGTATACCTAGACAAACATATGTCACACAAATAATCCTTATCCATATTTTGGTTCTCATTGTTGTGTTCGTTTTAGCCATAAACACTACCTAGTTTTAGCCATGAACACTACCTAGTTTTAGCCATGAACACTACCTGGTTTCATAAGTGCATAGAGAACTGGCCTTTACTACATTCTATTTGAAGCGGCTTACACTTCACATTTATATAGGTGATTCCTAAACGTGTTATCCCATAGATACACTATTTGATATACCCTATATCAAACTTAGAAATCATTAAAAAGTCTTAACGTTTTATCTTTGGTACTGAACATTGTCTGCATCACGAGAATGGACCAAAATTTTGTTTGACAATGTTAGATTGTCACTAATGACTTTGTTTGATATCCTTAAACCTAGATCGTGGGATATCCAGTCTTCTAAGTAGAGTTACCGCCATAGTGACTTGTCCTCAGCCATAGTCCCATTCCCTTTGATGACTTTTCAACTGCCTCTTTAGGTAAGCCTTTTGTAAGCGGATCCGATACATTATCTTTTGACTTTACGTAGTTGATGATAGGATATAATTGCATTTTTAGTCACTTATTACACTCGACTTTAGTGCACTTTAATTGAGTTTGAGCTTTAATTGCTAGTGTTTTGCACTAATTGTGTATTTTATGTCTTGTAGGTATGATTTCGAGCTATATAGATATTATGGAATGAATTTAAATGATTTGAAGCTTTGCAGTCTGAGTAAAAGCTCGAGGAATTAAGCCGGGATCATGTTCGGGGGTCAAATATGATAATTAAGCACGAACGAGGACTCACGGAGGCATATTGCGCACTATCTAGTAAAATAGGTACAACTATTGCTCAGACCTCCATTTGGGCTCTGTAATATATGGTTGGAAAGCTAACTCCAAGGGATACAACTTTTATGTTTTAAGTTTTTCCAAATTCCAACTGGAACAGGGTGGAAAATGCGGTCAAAAGTGCACCGCGGTCAAAGCTGCGGTCCGCGCCACGGTTTGAGGCAGTGCCTTCCGCGGTTGGCCGCGGTCCACGCCATGGCTGCGGCAGTCCAGGCGTGAAATATTATCCTTTTTCACCTAGGAGAAGGTATAATTATTTGGGACCAACCCTAATTGGTATATATACATGGAAAAATGGTATTTAGAGAGTTGGGCATATTTTTGACCTAAGGAGGCGGAGACACATTGAGAGGAAGGCGGGGAATTCTTCAACAATTTTTTCCTTCCTCTTCTTATTTTTTATTGTTGGATATGACTTTTGATATTGTAATTTTACATACTTTTATGAATAGCTAATTTGTTATCTAAGGTTTTGGTGAAACCCGTTGGGATGAATTGGTTTATATTAATATAGTTTTGAGTTGGTTGTTAATCTCTATTTGTTCAACTACATTTTGCTTTTGGTTAATTGAAAGGATCCTCAATTATCCGTTCCTATTTAGTATGTATATACTTGAGAGAGAGTGCATATTTAGGTAGTTGTTTGAACAAAATCACTTCGGAGTATAGACGAGAGTGATAACCTAGGGTTTAGAGGTTGGATTAGAGATAACGATACCTCGGGTGCGATCTAAGTGAACTGTAATGCAATATTAGTGAATTGTAATGCAAATTTAGCTAGTGTAGCTTGAGAGAGTGCATCTAGTAAATTATTATAATTGCTTGAGATAAATTTATGATTGTCGCACCTCCCTTTTTACTACCCCACTTTGGGAAAATGCATATAAATACGCTTGTAGGGTATACCTCGACGCTCAAATACCCGAAACGGATATAATAGCATAGAGGAAGGAGTTTTTTCCAATAAAAGGATAATCGGTTCGGGATTTTATTGAGATTAATCAGAGTCGCCACTTGGGAAAATAATGGTGTCCCAAGTCACCGGTTAATCCCAAATCCGAGGAATTTGACTCTTTTCAAAATGACTGTGAAGCAAAGATCCGGATAAGGAACTCTGTTAACCCGGGAGAAGGTGTTAGGCATTCCCGGGTTCCGTGGTTTTAGCACGGTCGCTCAATTGTCGTTCCCGACTCTTGTTTGACTCAACATAGATTTTAACAACATATAGTGCCTTTTTACTTAAATATTATTTTTATGGAATTTGCGGCATCGCGAAAACACGCCTCAAGTCACACCGCAACCAGTACGCCTGTGACTTTCGGAGTATTTCAGTTTTGTCGGGATTTGGATTTGAGTCGCACCAAGTGCACACTCGTTCAAAGGAAAGTACATTAAATCGTGCCCTAAAATAACGTCTATCGGCTTTTAAGTCTTTTGGGAGAAGCTATGGAATTCGCTATTAGTTTTCCCGAGTCGACTTATAAATTATTTCATTACTAAAAGGGGGCCCCGTTGTTTGATATCGGGCGAGGCTCGTCCCAATTTTTATTTAAGGATTCGGTACTAATATTTGGCTATATTTTCTATATCTGTTTTTTCCTTATCCGATTCCTAATACTAAGCATTCCAGGCCCGTCCGTTTTCTATTGTTATTGGGCCTGGGGTTTTTGTTCACTTAATCAAACTTGCATTCGAACTGCCCAGGCCTTCGAGACCCAAGCTGTTTTTGGGGCTTTTATTCAGCGGACCAATCAGTTTCATATGGCAGTTCAGGCCCACGTTACACATAGGGTCCAAACCAAAATTGTAATAACAAAAGGTATAATACAGAATTCACATAAAGAAACAAATACTCAGAATTAGAAACGAAATCAAATTATTTTATTTATTCGCCAGAAGATGAAAACTACTATACAATATGATTCATGTTAACTTTAAACTATAATAACTAAATACGTATGAAGGCCAACTACTTTTATGCTCCTATTTTTCTAAAGGCTGATATACTAAAAATAGAAAGTTGATTAATTAGCAATTAACACCAGATGATTTAATTATTTGAAAACATGACTTAAACAACCTGACTGCTTATTTCAAAGGGGCCCGAGTATCCAAGCTGAGTGATTTCATTGTTGCCTATATACATGATTATTCTACTGGATTCACCTCAACTTATACTTATTCAACATCTTAAACCAACTGCTAATTACTTCATATTTCTGTTACTATTCTTCCTTTTTAAAGCAGATTCAAGTATGTGATTAGCTACTGATATTGATATAAGTCAAGCCTATTTGATGTTATCAAAGCCAATTTTACTCCTCATCTGGTTATTTCCTTTTAAACTTACTCAAACCCCGGTATTGATTAACAGAACAGATTAGCTAAATGAGCATGATTGACAATTCTATTGTGAGCTAGTTGTTATTGATGCATGCGAGAACCAATTAACTTTTGTTTTAAGGGTTTTTCCTATTTAACTAAGTGATGGGCGATCTATGACTATACTACTACTACACTACTACTATTATATTAGCTATTACATGGTTTTTGTTTGGTTTTTGTCTTTCAGCTACTACATACTATGATAAATAAGCTACAAATCTATAATACAAAATGACAAGTAAATTACAGCAGAATCTTCATGTTATTTCATCAGGATCATCATTACAGCTTCATTTCGAACAAAAATGGTACCTGGATCAGCAAAATGAAGCCGATGAGTTCTAAGGGGAAAATAGGAGCAAGTAATCAGCAATAGACCCAACAGCAATGCAACAGTGGACTTGAATGCCAGACGAACAAGACAACACAGCAATAGCAAGCAAAGATCCCACAGTAGAACAAGTAGAAATCCAGACCAGTTTGAGCAAAGAACCCCAAAAATCAGAAGAAATTCACCAAGTTCTCCCTCGAAAAAAATACCAGAAACACTACTGCTATATTGCTATATTTTTTACTCTGAAACTTTTTTATCCAAAAGCCAGTCCTTCTTCTACTCTTTTTGGGAGTATTTATAGGCATGTGCCAAGGCTGAGATCTGGTGAGAAAGTATGAGATTAAATCTCACTTCTCCCCCTCCTAAAATTATCCCATTTACACTTTGGCCCCAATTCTGTTAACAGAAAACCCTTCCAGCATGTGTTGGAAGGTTCCAAAGATTCCTTTTGGGAGCCTTTTACCAATGTAACCTTAAGGGTTAGGGACTTTTATTGATTTACCTTTTTAGGGAGACCATTATACCCTTAAATCTCTGCAGAATTGCAGAAATCAGGGGTACAAATGACTCCCTTACCCTCTTATGTTTCAAACTATTCACCATTTTACCTATTTGGTTTCCAATTATGCCCCTAAGGACACTGCTGATTTACCTGACCTACCTAGGTCAGGTTTCAGCATTTTGGAGACTTATTTAACTAGTGGCCAGCCCTTGCATT
The DNA here is from genome assembly GCA_032618575.1 of Nicotiana noctiflora. Classification (NCBI taxonomy): domain Eukaryota; kingdom Viridiplantae; phylum Streptophyta; class Magnoliopsida; order Solanales; family Solanaceae; genus Nicotiana; species Nicotiana noctiflora. The sequence goes on along the minus strand of JASVEL010009053.1, from coordinate 91,983 downwards.
GGTATTTAAGGGCTGGCCAATCCTACTTTAGGGAACTATTTCAATTTTAGCCTCTTTTAATCCAATTTCAGCTAATTAAACTAATCTGCAGGGCTAGCCTGCTTTATTGCTATATATGACTATTTAAAAACTAGCCAGTCTTAAGTTGAGACTTGGCTTGGGTAATTAAACCCAATTGCCGAACAGTTGGGCCCAAAGCCTTTACAGGCTTGGCCACTTTGATGTTCAGGGCTCAAAAGAGAGCCTAGGCAAGTCTGCATTTGCAGACTTAGCCATTTTGCACAACCAGCCCCTTTTTAAGGTGGACTGGTGTGTTAGAACCTTATAGAGTTGGTCAACCTTTTGCAAAGTTGACCACTCTTAGGTCAATTATTGCCTAATGACCTATTTTTTGTTTATTTTAAGTTAATTAAACTAATTTGCAGGATTAGCCTGCTTAATTATTCTATTTAAGCTATTTGAACTTTGACCAGTCCTTAATCTGGACTTGGATTTGCTACTTTAAGGCTCACAACTGAACACAGGCCTCGCTAAGACCTTTGCAGGTCTAGCCATCTGTGTTTCAGGGCTCAATTGAGCCTTGGTGAGTCTGCATTTGTAGACTTTACCAACCTTTTGCACAACTAACCCATTTTGAGGTGGGTCAGTGTGTTGAGACCTTATAGAGTTGGTCAACCTTTGCAAAGTTGACCACTCTTAGGTCAATTATTAAACTGATAGCCTATTTTGTTCATTTTCAATTAATAACCTATTTAAAAACTAACCATTTTCATAGAATCCTAATGCTAGCAGCTATAACCAATTCCCCTAAAGTTCAAACAATTAATCAGACATTCATAAGAAGCAAAAACTAGCAAAACCTAATCATTCTCAACATGCATTGCATACAGAAACACATATGATCCAATAAACATGCATTAATCAACTCAAACTCAGAAGAAACAATTGATATGGTTGAATTTTAGTCAACTAACTCATTTCATCAGATTATATGTGATACAGTATGAATTCATGTCAATTCAGACCTAATTACTACCAATTTCAGTCGTATGATAGTTTGAAAAACTTCAGAACCTTTAAAGTTCATGGCACAGTTACACGTATAAGCACAGGCTCTCATAAACAGTCAACATGGCTCAGACTAACATAAGCATGGTAATCAGAATTCACTTTCAAGTACTAATCCTAGCTTGATATAGACATGAGGATGAAGAAAAGAAGGATATGGAGAAACAGTGAAGAAGAAACAGGAAAGATCAATCAGGATACTTCAAAAGCAACTTAATGTAAAAATGAAAAGAGAATAAAGTTAAGCTAATATTAGAACTAAGCATGCATGACTATAGGAGAAAGCTAGACTATAACAGCTAAACAGATCAAAGACTGCAATGTTTACAAGATGAAGAAGGAAAGGGAATTCAAGGTAACTCTTTTGACTCAACAGAACATGATTTGAAGCAAGCAAAACAAAAGAACACCATGAAGATGAACAAGATGAAAAAGAAGCCTAGTTCTATCATAGATCATTAAAGCCAAAGGCAGCAAGAGTGGTCACAGTAACTTGAGCTTATTATCAATGATTTTAAACAGAAGACAGAGATCAAAGGTCATGCTTTTGCAGTGAATCAGAACTCAACAGTTAAAATGACAAGGAAAAGATGAAATCTCTGAACTTAGAGCAAAGAACAAGACAAAAATCCTATCACTAATAGGCTCAAAAGGAACATGCTAAGAAACCTTATGACTAATCATCAGAGACACAGGCAAAAAGATGTGAAACAAAAGAAGAAACAACAGATAAGAACCTTATAACTAATCATGCGAAGAAACAGGAGAGAAAAATCATTCAAACTACTAAAAGCTAGCAAAGAAGACTAGAGTCAAAACTTAAACATGCAAAGGAAATGTCGAAGACTAATGAGATTGAAAGGCTTAATACTAACAGAGGACAAGGACAAAGACAAGAGAAAGATATTCAGAAAAGGAATCCAAACAGAGAAGCAAATATACGAGATGGATATAGCAAATGACTAAACAACTAAACATAGATCAAACAGAAACTTATCAAAGACAAAAAAAAACCTAGTTCATGCGACTGACTAAAAAACATGCTAAACACACAAAGGATAACAAAGAAAAACAAAAAACCAAGGAATCAAAGAAGCAGAAAAAGGATTGGGGTACTTAGCTCGTAGGGCCGGTCCCCTGAGCTTCCTATTTTCTTTCACTCTCTTCGCTCTTTTCTTTTCAAACTCTCAGACCCCTTTTCCTTTGTTTCTTTTTTTCGTTTTTCTTTTCTCATTTTTCTCTTTCTGGTTTTCTTTTTAGGTTTCAAGAAGAAGTCTTTTTGGGTTTTTGTTTGCAGAAGGATGTTTGGGAGGGTAAAAAGGTAGGGTCTTGACAGGTTGGAGTTTTGGAGTCGCCAGAGTTAGGGTTCCGGCGACCTTCTTTGGGATATTCGAGAAGTTCAAGGCAGATTCAAAGGTCGTGGGTGGTATGATTGGGTAGATCAGGTAAAGAGGGTTCTAATGGCGTTGGTTTGGGAAAGGTTCTCATTGTTTGAGTGGTCACCGGCGAAGTTCCGGTGATCGGAGCTTGAAGAACATGAGGGGTTTCAGGGTTTTCTTGGGTTTGATTGGAGAAGAGGAAGGAGAAGAGGGGGAGGGACCACCGTGGAGGGTGGTGGCCTTCATGGACGGCCAGGGTTTCTGGTTGGAGGTTTGAAGGTGAAGATGGGAGACGAAGAAGACGTTAAGGGCGGCTAGGGTTGAGCATTGTGTAAAATGGTCGGCCCTCTCAGACAAAAGCCTTATATAGGCGAGGGGTTGAGGTAATCTCGACCGTTGATCTGATGAAGATCAATGGCTGTGAGACGCGTTACAAAAACGACGCCGTTTGGATGCTTATGAGACCAAGGTCTCGCCCGTTGGATCAACTAGGATGGACGGCTCAGATTCGATCTCTCTCTTAACTAATTAAATTAATCCGTCCTTTTATCTCAGCCATTGGATTAAACAAGACGGACGGCTGAGATTGATCCTCATATCTCAATTAATTAAATAACTCCGCTAATTATTTCAGCCATTGGATTAAACATGACGGACTGCTGAGATTGCATCTCCTTTGGGATCAGACGGGCCAAACTCTTGGGCCAGTTCACCGGGCTAAACAAATTGGGTTTTAATTGGCCTAGTTTATTATACCTATGTATATGTTTTTGTATTTTATGGTATTTTAATCATTTTTATGTATTTTATTTTGTATTTTTTTTCTTTTCTTTTATGGAATATTATAAAAACCTAATTTCCTACTTAACCTAATTATCTAATATTTTTTGCAATTTTTCTACTATTTTTCCCTAATTTCCGCTATTTAAACTATTTTTGGTGATTTTGTTCTTAAAACTAATTAATTAAAACAAAGTAATTACCTAGCCTAAATTTTTTTTTTTGATTTTTTCCTAATTTCTACTTATTCAAACACACAAAGTGTAGCTAATTTCAAACAAAGCATGTAATTTCACTCAAAAATATATTTATTTTAATTTTGGAATTAATTACCTGGTGCAAAAATCATGTGCTCACAGCTGCCCCTCTTTGCTCGGGAACACAAAGAGTTTCAGTGCAAAGACAATTGAGCAGTAATGAGAGTTTTTTGCACATTGGCACATTCCGTGAAAGCATTTTGAAAAACCTTTTGACCGCACCCTGCTTTAGAGGTTGCCTACATATCCTGGGCTAAACAGGAATCGGGTCAGTGTAGTTCGGGAAGGTCCGGCAGTTTAAAAACTACCGGACTCACTGTTGCATTGACACTGTTGAGACTTGCCGACTTACTCCTTATTACACCGGGGGGGGGGGGGAATGAAGAAGCTATTCTAAGCTATGATCCTACAATTACAATTGTTTCTAATCTAGCCTTTGTTTGCTTCTTCTTCTCTTTTCCTTGATTTTCTGTGATGCCGACTCTTTTTTTTTTTTGTTGATTTTCTTTTCTTTCTTTCCTCTTTTTTTGGATTTTGAATGATACTTCTTGTCCTTGAGCTGAAGCCTGCTCAAAACAAAACAAAACAACAAACTTTTTCTTCTACCCCAGTGTGGGCTTTTAGCTAACATAAACCAAAATTGCATGAAGTAAATATGCAGAAATGTATTCCCTTGTTTGAAGGTGGGCGCCTAACAGAAATTAAACGTGCAATGCAGAAAAGTATTCCCTTGTTTGAAGGTGGGCGCCTAACAGAAATTAAACGTGCAATGCAGAAAAGTATTCCCTTGTTAGAAGGTGGGAGCCTAATAGAAATTAAATGTGCAATGCAGAAAAGTATTCCCTTGTTAGAAGGTGGGCGCCTAACGAAAATTAAATGTGCAATGCAGAAAAGTATTCCCTTGTTAGAAGGTGGGCACCAAACAGAAATTAAACGTGCTATGCAGAAAGTATTCCCTTGTTCGAAGGTGCGCGCCTAATAGAAATTAAACGTGCAATGCAGAAAAGTATTCCCTTGTTCGAAGGTGGGCGCCTAACAGAAATTAAACGTGCAATGCAGAAAAGTATTCCCTTGTTAGAAGGTGGGCGCCTAACAGAAATTAAACGTGCAATGTAGAAAAGTATCCCCTTGTTAGAAGGTGGGCGCCTAACAGAAATTAAACGTGCAATGCAGAAAAGTATTCCCTTATTTAGAAGGTGGGCGCCTAACAGAAATTAAACGTGATATGTAGAAAAGTATTCCCTTGTTAGAAGGTGGGCGCCTAATAGAAATTAAATATGCAATGCAGAAAAGTATTCCCTCAGCCTGATGACTGGGGAGTGGATTTTAAAATATGCTACCTTCCTCTTTTTGGTATTTTCTTTTACCAATTGTCTCTCGCCTGTGAATTTCTCCACTTATTTCAAAACTTTCTCTTTTTGGTGTTTTCTATCTTCCACATTGGTCACATTCACTTTAAAGTGATTAGTGACAATTTGTTCCTGCATGAAACAAAATTTATTAGATATAAACTGATGGCAACTGGCATCTGCCGTCCCTGCTTCTTATTGTTTTCTTCTTTTTGCTTTTCTCATGCTGTGTAACTTTCAGCTGCTTATCTCTTGCAAACTCTTTTTGTATTTTCTTACTTTTCCCCTTTTTGTTTTTTTTTCTTTTCCTTTGGCTATGTTTGCCGAACTTCTTTATTTTCTCCCCATCTCTTCTTTCTTTCTGATCCAGTGTTGTTTCGGCTTTCGTCATCAGGAGCTGGTAGTTAGCTCTCAAAAGGTAAATAATGAAATGCAGAAAAATGAAAGAAAGGTAAGTGCATTTTGGAGAGATGATAGAACTTATCCGGGTATTTGCTGGCTGATTCCGCTGACCATGCCATGTATTTAAACTCTGACCCAGTTCGTTCCAATCATTATTCTGACTCCGAATTGTCTTCAACCCAAACCGATACTATTTTTTGTTGCCTTTTCGTTTTTCTGGTAGTCCTTACGATCGCCCTATGGTGCCTCGAAAGGTTTTCACCAATAGGACTCTCTCATTTATTCTCTCGTCCTCACAATCGCCTCACAGTGCCGGTTAAGGTTTTCACTAATGAGAGTCTCTCATTTTATTTCTCTCAAACTCACGATCGCCTCACAGTGCCGGTTAAGGTTTTCACTGATGAGACTCTCTCATTTTTTTTCATTTTTTCATTTTTCCTTTTGTCTTTTGTTTTCTATACCACGGGTATTGTCCAATGTCTTGCTCTTCCTTCATTGCATCTGTTATCACTTTGGAATTGATCAGAAGGTCTTTCTTTGGACTGTAACGTGGCTTTTGGATGGGTTAAGAAAGAAAGGTATAAAGGCTCGAAATTTTATGAGGGTTCAAAAATATTTACAACTCTCGGAATTTATTCAACATAACTTCTGCCCTAGTTTTAATATGCGGGGAATTTTTGGATTTTTTCTTTATTGTGACTGAACCTCAGAGAGGTTGCCTACATACCCTTTCGGGATCAAGTCAGACGTAGTTCAGAAAGTCATTAATTATTGAATTTCTTTTGACTTTTTCCCGATTTTTTTTTGTCTTTTTTTTTTCATTTTTCATCATTTTGTTTTCATTTTGTCAATTTCAATCTTCATTTTCCTTATTGCGCTATAAGCGATTCCGAGAGAGGGATATGAAAGAATATATTAATCAAGTCTCAAAGGGGTTGTCAATGGATAAAGTGTTTGGATAGAGAATAAAATGCCTTCGTCATTCCAATTCCAAAATCACAACAAAATACAAAACTCATAATTGAAAAGAAATCATACATAGTATCTTTTGACCGCATCTGAATTGATAGCAGTCTCTACGCACTTTCCTTCAACATCTGTTAAATATAATGCCCCATTGGACAACACCCATGATACCACAAATGGTCCCTGCCAATTTGGCGCAAATTTGCCCTTTGCCTCGGCCCAATGCGGTAAGATACGCCTCAATACTAGTTGTCCGACTTCAAACTTCTGAGGTCGTACCTTCTTATTGTATGCTCTGGCCATTCTTCGTTGATACAACTGCCCATGGCAAACTGCGGCCAATCTCTTTTCATCAATCAAACTCAATTGTTCTAGCCGGGCTTTTACCCATTCTTCGTCATCTATTCCAGCTTCAGCTATGATCCGTAATGACGGTATTTCTACTTCTGCGGGTATAACAGCCTCCGTCCCATACACCAGTGAGTAAGGTGTGGTTTCGATAGAAGTACGCACTGTCGTGCGGTAACCCATGAGAGAAAAAGGTAACTTTTCATGCCATTGACTGGATCCTTCCACCATCTTCCTGAGGATCTTCTTGATATTCTTATTTGCCGCCTCTACTGCCCCATTCGCCTTTGGCCTATAAGGTGTGGAATTGCGGTGTGTGATCTTAAATCTCTCGCAAACTTCCGCCATGAGATGACTATTTAGGTTGGCTCCATTATCTGTGATGATCACCTTGGGAATTCCAAACCGGCATATAATATTCTCATGCACAAAGTCCACCACCACTTTCTTCGTCACTGCCTTAAATGTCTTTGCCTCAACCCACTTGGTGAAATAATCGATTGCGACCAAAATGAATCTATGCCCATTGGAAGCTGCTGGATCTATCGGGCCGATAACATCCATGCCTCAGGCGACAAAGGGCCACGGTGCAGACATTGTATGTAATTCATAAGGCGGGGAGTGGATCATATCTCCATGTACCTGGCAATGGTAGCATTTCCTCACATACCTGATACAATCACGCTTCATAGTAAGCCAATAATACCCAGCTCTCAGAATCTTCTTCGCTAGGACATATCCGCTCATGTGGGGTCCACATGCTCCAGCATGTACTTCAATCATGATTTCATCAGCTTGTTGTGCATCCACACACCTCAATAGCCCCAAATCTGGTGTTCTTTTGTATATAACTCCTCCACTGAGAAACAATCCATTAGCCAAGCGCCTGATAGTTCTTTTATGATCTGTAGTTGCCTGTTCCGGGTATTTGCCATCTTACAGGTATTCTCTAATGTCATGATACCACGGTTCTCCATCCAATTCTTCTTCCACAGCAAAGCAGTAAGCATTTTGATCACGGACTTGGATCTGGAGTGGATCTATGTAAGTCTTGTCCGGATGATGCAACATAGAGGATAGTGTGGCTAAAGCATCTGCAATCTCATTGTGCATTCTTGGGATGTGCTTGAATTCTATGAACTGGAATCTTTGGGACAACTCGTGTAAACAATACCGGTAAGGTATCAATTTCAAATCCCTTGTCTCCCATTCTCCCTGGATTTGGTGTACCAAGAGATCCGAGTCACCCATGACCAAAATCTCTTGAATACCCATGTCAATTGCTATCCTTAATCCCAAGATGCACGCCTCATATTCGGCCATGTTGTTGGTACAGAAAAATCGAAGTTGAGCTGTGACGGGATAGTGCTGACCCGTACCTGAAATGAGTACCGCTCCGATACCAACGCCCTTGCTGTTGACGGCTCCGTCGAAGTACATTCTCCATTCTGGCTTCTCATCTTGTTCCATTTCCTCGACATTCATTGCCTCCTCATCCGGAAAGTACATCTTCAATGTCTCATACTCATCATCCACCGGATTCTCTGCTAAGTGATCCGCAATTGCTTGCGCCTTCATTGTCGTACGAGTCACATAGATAATTTCAAATTCTGTGAGCAGAATCTGCCATTTAGCGAGTCTCCCTGTAGGTATAGGCTTCTGAAATATGTACTTCAGAGGATCCAGTCGTGATATCAAGTATGTGGTATATGGTGACAAATAATGCTTCAATTTCTGAGCCACCCAGATTAACGCACAACAAGTCCTTTCTAACTGAGTATATTTCACCTCGTAAGATGTAAACTTCTTACTGAGGTAATATATAGCTTGCTCTTTCTTGCCCGTCTCGTCGTGTTGGCCAAGCACACAACCAAAAGACTTGTCAAGCACTGTCAAGTACAAAATCAGAGGTCGCCCCGGCTTTGGAGGAACCAACACTGGAGGATTGGCCAAATATTCCTTGATCTTGTCGAAGGCTTCCTGACATTCGTCGGTCTATTTCACTACCACATCTTTCTTTAACAGCTTGAAGATCGGCTCACATGTTGATGTCAACTAAGCGATGAACCGACTAATGTAATTTAACCTTCCTAATAGGCTCATTACCTCCTTCTTGTTCTTCGGCGGAGGTAGACTTTGGATGGCCTTGATCTTTGATGGATCTAGTTCAATACCTCGCCGACTCACTATAAATCCCAACAACTTCCCTGAAGGTACTCCGAAGGCGCACTTCGTATGATTGAGCTTTAAATTGTACCTCCGGAGTCTTTGGAAAAACTTTCTCAGATCTCTCACGTGGTCAGGTTGCTTTTTGGACTTTATGATGACATCGTCCACATATAATTCAATTTCTTGATGCATCATATCATGAAACATTGTGGTCATTGCCCTCATATAAGTTGCCCCGACATTCTTCAATCCAAACGGCATTACTCTGTAACAATACGTTCCCCAAGGTGTAATGAAAGCAGTTTTCTCCGCGTCTTCTTCGTCCATCAGGATCTGGTGATAACCGGCATAACAATCTATAAATGAACCGATCTCATGCTTGGCGCAATTGTCGATCAATATGTGAATATTTGGCAATGGGAAGTCATCCTTTGGACTGGCTTTGTTGAGGTCTCTATAGTCCACACACACTCTGGTTTTTCCATCTTTCTTTGGGACCGGCACGACGTTCGCCAACCAAGTGGGGTATTTGGTGACTCGTATGACCTTTGCCTCAAACTGCTTATTCACCTCTTCTTTTATCTTTACACTAATATCCGTTTTGAATTTCCGCAACTTTTGCTTTACCGGCCGGCATTCAGAGTAGATAGGCAACTTGTGTACCACCAAATCGGTGCTAAGTCCGGGCATGTCATCATAGGACCAAGCAAAAATGTCCTTAAACTCATGCAACAACCTTATCAATTCATCCCCGAGGGGTGCCTCCAAATGAACACTAATCTTTGTTTCCCGGACATTATCGTTGCTCCCCAAATTGATAGATTCTGTATCACTTAAATTCGGTTTGGGCTTTTCCTCATATTGTTTCATGTCCTTACTTATTTCCTCTAGGGCTTCCTCATCCTTCCATTCTATCTCACTATCCTCCTCAACTTCTTGTATTGTAATGCGACTGCCAGAACTGGGTCGAGAATCCTTCACGCATGACATGGCATCAGAATCAACACATACAGAACTGTACAGAAGAAAAAATAAAGAAAAATAAGGCGAAAAATGAAGAAAAAGGAAAACTGCATTTCATTGATAAAAAGATGAACAGAGTTCGGGATACATTTTGATTTTTCATTTCATGAGGGGGTGGGAAAACTACAAAAGTAACAATTATTTTTCTGGGAAAGCGATGATGAAATTTTCAGAGCTAACTACCAGGACTCCTTCCTGATAGGGAAATGAGTGGCTTCCCATTTGTTCAGCATGACGCCAGATCCCACAAACTGCACATCCATTTTGCTTGTGCCTTCCCCTGTCTCAACCATGTTCACATTCCCAAATATCTTCTCAAACATCAGAGGCTCTTCATCAGGTCGGATCTCGATGTACCTTGACGCAGCAGATGTCCAATTTTTAGTATCAGGCTTGGTGAAGGTATCGGATAGTTTGGGTATAGGCTTAGGCAAGGTCCAGTTCTTTTTGGTTTTGGAAGCTCTCTGGATGTCGGCATAGGTGGGTTTGAACCCTAAGCCGAAAGTACCTTTGTTCTCTGGCAGTTGAACCGGTTGGGTGACCCCTTGCAATGTTTTTCCCAATCCCTTTCCTGGCGCAAACCTGTTTTTAAGCATTTCCCTGGCCACCATCACAACAGTTGGTGCCACCGTAGGGATCGGAAGCTTCTCTCCTTCAGCAATTCTCTTCACTGCTATGGTATCTGTCACTTGGTAAACCCAAAGACCCCTATCTCCGTGAGCATCATCAAACGACATCAACACTGTAGGTATTTTCTTCTCCATGCACCACAATTTCTTGCTGCTCCCATTCAAATTTGACCATCTGGTGTAAAAATGACGGCACTGCCTTGGCCGCGTGGATCCAGGGTTGGCCTAGCAATAAATTATAGGACACAGCAATGTCGAGCACCTGGAATTCCATAGTAAAATCCACAGGACCAATGGTCACTTCCAAGATAATGTCTCCCAACGTGTTTTTACCTCCACCATCGAATCCTCTCACACTTATACTGTTCCTCCGAATTCTATCTGGACTGATATTCAGCTTTCCCAGAGTTGACAATGGGCAAATGTTGGCGCTTGATCCGTTATCTATCAACACTCTGGTCACCACCGACTCCTCGCTTTTTATCGTAAGGTAAAGCGCCCTATTATGCTCGGTTCCCTCAACATGCAATTCCTTATCTGAGAACATAATCTTATTAGACTCGAAGATCTTATTGGTAATCTTTTCAAGGTGACAGACCGAGATCTTCTCTGGGACATGAGCCTCGTTCGATATCTTCATCAGAGCTTTCCTGTGTTCTTCCGAGTGTATTAACAACGAGAGCAAAGAGATCTGTGCAGGGGTTTTCCTCAGCTGCTCGACTACAGAGTAATCCTGCGACTTTATCTTTTTGAGGAATTACTCCACCTCTTCTTCTGACACTGGCTTCTTTAACTGATTCTCTTTCACTATTTTCATTCTTCTCAACTCTTCTGGGGCAAAACACCTCGCAGACCGAGTCAAACCGTGGGTTTCATTGATTTCCCTAGATACCTCTTTCCCTTTATAGATCACTACTACCTTGTTGTAATTCCAAGGTACAGTCTTTGTGTTCACCACCGGCATCTACACCACCGGTCTTATGATCACTGGTTTCACACTCGCGCCTTTCACTGTTAATATCGGCTTCACGCCTGGTACTACAACCTTCAAACTCTCCACCACTACTGGCCTTTTTGTTGGTTCTTCATCAATCATTTTTTCTTTCTCGGCTTCCTTTTTCGTTCTGCTACTTGCCTTAATCATCATAACAGACTGAGACGGTTTTCGACTGCTCTCATCCTATGCCGATTCTATCATATGCATTTCATGGTGAGTTGGCAGTGGGTTTTGCGTGATGTTTGGAGCCTCCGGAGCTTGCACTTCAATTCTCCGACTATCAATAAGATCCTGGATAGCATTCTTCAGATGCCAGCACTTTTCAGTATCATGTCCTGGTGCTCCTGTACAGTATTCACACCTGACAGATTGATCAATGTTTTTCGGAGGTGGGTTTGGAAGTTTAGACTCAATCGGGCTCAACATCCCCAACTCTTTTAATCTGCGATAGAGGCTGGTATATGACTCCCCCAACGGGGTGAATGTTCTCTTTGCCTTACTCCTCCATTCTGGGTCAGGCCTGGGTCTGTTTGGGTTTCTGTAGGTTCTAGAAGCAGGGTATGTGTTTTGTGCGTGGTAGACATTATGTGGGGCTTGGGCTCTCCATACATGTGGCGGTGGTGGTGAGTAGGTTTGGGCTTGTGGGTGGTGGTAGTGCGGGACAGTTGGTGGGTAAGATGGTGGCTGTGGGTTATATGCGGTTGGTGGGTTGAATGGAGTGGATGGGTTTGGTGGGTATGGATGGTATGGTCTTGGTGGGTGATGTTGGTTACGGTTCCAAGGCCTTCTTTCCACAACTGCTACTTCTTCTTTTTTCTTCTTTCCAATTGCTCCTCAATTCCCAGTCTGTATTGCTTGATTCGTGGCCTTAATTGCCGAAAAACTCATGATCTTATTCGTTTTCAAACCTTCCTCAATAAAACTCCCCATCTTCACAACCTCATTGAAACTTTTTCCAATTACTGACACTAAATGACCATAATAAGTAGGCTCTAGAGCCTGTAGGAAACAATCTACCATCTCTCCTTCCTTTATCGGCGGATCTACTCTTGCCGCTTGTTCTCTCCACCTGAAACCAAACTCCCTGAAGCTTTCTCCTGACTTTTTCTCCATCTTTATGAGTGATAGTCTATCTGGTATGATCTCCAGATTGTATTGAAAGTGGTTTGCAAAAGCTTGCGGAAGATCATCCCATACGAACCACCTGGTGTGATCCTGACGAGTATACCACTCTAAAGCAGAACCGCTTAAACTCTGGCTAAAATACGCCATCAACAGCTCATCCCTGCCTCCTGCACCTCTTATTTTACTGCAATATCCCCTGAGGTAGGCCACCGGGTCTCCATGTCCGCTATACATATCAAACTTCGGCAACTTAAATCCAACGGGAAGTTTCATTTCAGGAAACAGACACAAATCCTTGTATGCCACACTCACTTGCCCTCCCAATCCTTGCATATTGCGAAAGGCGTTTTCCAAACTTTTCACCTTCCTAGCCATCTCTTCTTGCTCTGCATTTCTGGCAGGCTTCTCTTCGCTCGTCTCCATCAGCAGAGTGTGAGATTCGTGTTGTCGAAAGGTTGGTTCGGGTGGGTAGTAATGGGGATCTTGTATGTGGAACATTGGTTCACTAGATGATTTGTGCAGGGTGGCAGGTGGAGGCGCCACATACACTGGAGCAACTTGGGATGGATGAGGTGGTACTTGTTTTGCTGGAGGTGGTGGTACTTGGGAAGTGGAAGCATAATAGTGGTGATAATCAGGGTATGTGGAGGATGAATTCATCGTGGGTGGTTCAGGATTGGGGTTAGCTGGAGGGATGTATGTGGGATTGGCAGGGTAAGTTGGCAAGGGTTGACCCCTTGACCAAGCCTGATACATTTCGGACATCTGCTGTTTTAATTTGTACATTTCCTCCTTCATCCCTGCTACGTCCACAATTTCTTCCTCTTGAGCGGGATCCACGATAGTTGCCTCAATTTCTTGCGACACAACTTTGGTCATTTTCTTATATCTCGTGTTGTAAGGGTGAGTAGCCAGAATGCCAGTTGCCACTAAAATCTGAAGCTCACAAACATCAACACCCATTAGTTGTTAGCGCATGAGGAGATAAGATGCAATGACTTTAAAATAAACATATTTTCCTCGAATCGTCATGCATCATCCCGGCCTTATTCGAACCAATCATCTTTTTTTTTTTTCACTTTTTCTCTTTTTTTTTCTTTTCTTTTCATTTTCCTAATTGCGTTCCTATTTATTTGCCTATCGAAATTAAAAGAAATAACATAAAGCAAAAGGATTAACAACAACACTTGATTTTCATTAATAGTTCAAAAACATCGATTTACAAGATGATGTTGTAATGCTAATGCCAAAAAATAAGATGCATGCCCTATGAATGCATTAATGCTCCTAGTGCCCACGAGACATCATTCGGTCTTGCCGCGAGCCTATATGCTAATCCCCTTTGGAGCCTATCCAGGTCAGACATGACTTGTTGCACGAAGAACTTCACCGCTGATACAAAGGTTCCTCGGGACATATCTTCACACAGTTGACTCTTCCGGGTGATGTATTGAGCAATTTAAACAATCCTCTCTCGAATAACCCCTTTTTCCTGAAGCAAACGGCTTATCTGTTCAGTGCGAGCATCCAAGGTATGTTGGTTGTCTTTCTGTATTTGCTGCAGCTCCAACTCTAATCGAGCCATAGTTGTGTAACAATGCTCTCTCTCTTCTTCAAGATCCTTGATAATCTTGTTACTTTTAACCGTGGCTGAAACTATTTTCTTTCTGAGCCGAGCTACCTCAAATTCGTGCTTATCTTGTAATTGCTGAACCAACTTGGCCCTTTCCTCAACATCTCTGGTTATTTGCTTCCGAGCCCTGACTAATTCCTTTTCGGCCTTGTCCAAGTCAAAGCTGTAGTTATTTACTTTGCGCCGGAGAGTCTCAATCAATTTCTCATCCCGGGCTAAGAGAATCGGGGTCTCGGATGCAATTTTCATTTGAGCAATCTGAGCCTTTAACATTTTGTTTTCTTTCTTCAGCTGCTTTTTCTCTCCTTCATCAGATGCTGCCTGTAAACCACTTTCAAACTGGTGATTTCTCAATTGTTCCTCTAACGAGATGATTTTGGCCTTGTATTCTTTTTCTTTGGCCGCCCAATTCTGATTTTCCTTAGATTGCTCTACCAAATCTTGCAGGTGAGGTCTTTTCGAAAGACGTTCATGCTCAACACCCCGTCGGTACCATGTGGAGTATCCAGACGATACTTCTCCCCGAGCTCTATTTTGCACACAAGTATCCACTTTTAGGTTTTGGCACTCATTCCAAAAATGCCGGATCTTTGCTTCTGGGAATTACCCATCCGGACCAATTTCTATAGCTTGTGAACTGAGGTCCCCGTCTCTCGGAATAACCTGACATCTACCCAACTGTCGCAGGGCCCTGTATGGGGCATAAGGTTGGATGCTTTTCAAGCCCATGATCAAGAATGGTGACCCTTCTATTGACATATATATTACCTCGTCAAGAGGTGGCCAATCGTATGTCCAATCAATCTGGCCATCAGTTAATGATCGAAGATGCAAAATCCAATCTTTGACTCCCTCCGGCAATTTCACTTCTTTTATTCTCGTACAAAATTCTTCCAGACATGTTCGTCTAGTTGGACCATAGCTTGAGAACGAAGGATGATGGCATAGATGTTCAATTAACCAAATCTGCAAAATCAAATTGCACCCTTCAAAGAAGTTGGCTCCAGCTTTGCACGCGGTCAGAGCACGGTAGATGTCAGCTACAATCATTGGAGCTAGAGTACAATTGTCTTGTACTATCAATGTGCTCGCTACCCCGGCAACCTTTATGCTAATATGTCCATCTTTTCTCGGAAATATGACAATTCTGAGAAATGCCACTAAGAAAGCAAACCTCCGATGCTCCTCCCATTTTGCTTGGTTGGACTTGCTGCATAACTTGTTCGTGGAGTCGTTGAAACCCCCGATGTGTCCATACCTACTATAGATGAAGTTCAAGGAGCAAAACCCGTTGGCTAAATCTTCGTTGTGGACATTTCTGGAAATTTTCAAAGAGTCCAGAAAATGATGCACTATTACCGTTCTTGGAGATACCGGGTATTTTCCTCTTAAGGGGACCTCATTCTTCCCTATATAGAAGGCAATTTCCTCTAGAGTAGGAGTGAGTTCAAAATCCGGGAGATGTAATACATTGTGTGCCGGATCCCAAAATGTGACCAATGCTCTAATCACGTCTCCTCGGGGGATTATGTCCAATAACCCCGTAAGATCTTTCAAGTAACCTTTGACCCAGTCCTGACTTTCCGTTCCCATGTCTTGCCACCACATTTTTAGCTCCAAAGGGATTTTATTTAAGCAGAAATGTTCATTCAACATCGTGCTCGTCCTGCACATTTATTAAGGCGATTTTATTTAGAAAAAAGAAAAAAACTTTTTCAATGCAAGTTTTCATTTTTGAAAGAAATATGGCTTTCGAAGTGGCCATTTTTGCCGAAACAGCTTTCCGGCGTCCTTTCGGAACATTCAGCCGTTTCCAAAAATAGCCATCACTTCGATTATTTGAAAAGGAAAATCTTTTTGGTCTTTTTCTAAAAGGGTGGTTGAACCCGTTTAAGGGTTGCCTACGTATCCCACCTATTGGCGAGAATCAAACCTGCGTAGTTCGGTCAGATTAATTGACCAATTATTTCAACAACAAAACCGTCGATTTTTCTCAATTGTTTTCGGATTTTCTGGATACCTAATTTTCACTAACTATTATTTCTCTCTTTTTTTTTTCTTTTTCTTTTTCAACAATTTTTCTAACCTCGGGATTTTCGCCGGTCCGCATAACGATCAAGGACAATAATAATGCAACACATAATATGCTCGATCTTTTTCAAATACCGGGTCACCTGTCCTAGACGGACCCAACCCCTGTGTTGAGTCCCCTAAGTCAGATATGATGCAAATAATCGTCCTAGACCTATGTTCAAAATCTTACGGTTTCATAGAATGCTAGACCGTGTACCCGAGCGGACAACTCGAATCGAGGAGGGGGCTACGTACCGGTGACTCGCGGGGTCCATCGGCTTTGTAACTTATCCGGCCTCTATTTTCTTAATTTTTGGTGACTTAACAAAAAGGGGAGTCTCAATCAGTAAGCACATCCCCGAGGGTGAAGAAGAGAAGGGTTTTCGGCATAATTTTTATATATAATCCACATAATATCAAAGCGATAAAGCACATAGCATGTTGTTCAAATAATATAATGAGGTCAAACAATATCACGAATGTCAATTCTAAGGAGCTCGAGTTCTTAAACCCTGAAACCGAAGTTCGGGGTTGGGATCCCCAGCAGAGTCGCCAGAGCTGTATCACCTCCCTTTTTACTACCCCACTTTGGGAAAATGCATATAAATACGCTTGTAGGGTATACCTCGACGCTCAAATACCCGAAACAGATATAATAACATAAGGGAAGGAGTTTTTCCAATTAAAGGACAATCGGTTCGGGATTTTATTGAGATTAATCAGAGTCGCCACTTGGGAATGATAATGGTGTCCCAAGTCACCGGTTAATCCCGAATCCGAGGAATTTTGACTCTTAAAAATGTCTGCGAAGCAAAGATCCGGATAAGGAACTCGTTAACCCGGGAGAAGGTGTTAGGCATTCCCGGGTTCCGTGGTTTTAGCACGGTCGCTCAATTGTCATTCCCGACTCTTGTTTGACTCAACATAGATTTTAACAACATATAGTGCCTTTTTACTTAAATATTATTTTTTATGGAATTTGAGGCATCGCGAAAACACGCCTTGAGTCACACCGCAACCAGTACGCCTGTGACTTTCAGAGTATTTCAGTTTTGCCGGGATTTGGATTTGAGTTGCACCAAGTGCACACTCGTTCAAAGGAAAGTACATTAAATCGTGCCCTAAAATAACGTCTATCGGCTTTTAAGTCTTTTGGGAGAAGCTATGGAATTCGCTATTAGCTTTCCCGAGTCTACTTATAAATTATTTCATTACTAAAAGGGGGCCCCGTTGTTTGATATCGGGCGAGGCTTGTCCCAATTTTTATTTAAGGATTCAGTACTAACATTTGGCTATATTTTCTATATCTGTTTTTTCCTTATCCGATTCCTAATACTAAGCATTCCAGGCCCGTCCGTTTTCTATTGTTATTGGGCCTGGGGTTTTTGTTCACTTAATCAAACTTGCATTCGAACTGCCCAGGCCTTCGAGACCCAAGCTGTTTTTGGGGCTTTTATTCAGCGGACCAATCAGTTTCATATGGCAGTTCAGGCCCACGTTACACATAGGGTCCAAACCAAATTGTAATAACAAAAAGTATAATACAGAATTCACATAAAGAAACAAATACTCAGAATTAGAAACGAAATCAAATTATTTTATTTATTCGTCAGAAGATGAAAACTACTATACAATATGATTCATGTTAACTTTAAACTATAATAACTAAATACATATGAAGGCCAACTACTTTTATGCTCCTATTTTTCTAAAGGCTGATATACTAAAAATAGAAAGTTGATTAATTAGCAATTAACACCAGATGATTTAATTATATGAAAACATGACTTAAACAACCTGACTGCTTATTTCAAAGGGGCCCGAGTATCCAAGCTGAGTGATTTCATTGTTGCCTATATACATGATTATTCTACTAGATTCACCTCAACTTATACTTATTCAACATCTTAAACCAACTGCTAATTACTTCATATTTCTGTTACTATTCTTCCTTTTTAAAGCAGATTCAAGTATGTGATTAGCTACTGATATTGGTATAAGTCAAGCCTATTTGATGTTATCAAAGGCAATTTCACTCCTCATCTGGTTATTTCCTTTTAAACTTACTCAAACCCCGGTATTGATTAACAGAACAAATTAGCTAAATGAGCATGATTGACAATTCTATTGTGAGCTAGTTGTTATTGATGCATGCGAGAACCAATTAACTTTTGTTTTAAGGGTTTTTCCTATTTAACTAAGTGATGGGCGATCTATGACTATACTACTACTACACTACTACTATTATATTAGTTATTACATGATTTTTGTTTGGTTTTTGTCTTTCAGCTACTACATACTATGATAAATAAGCTACAAATCAATAATACAAAATGACAAGTAAATTAAAGCATAATCTTCATGCTATTTCATCAGGATCATCATTACAGCTTCATTTCGAACAGAAATGGTACCTGGATCAGCAAAAGGAAGCCGATAAGTTCTAAGGGGAAAATAGGAGCAAGTAATCAGGCAATAGACCCAACAGCAATGCAACAGTGGACTTGAATGCCAGACGAACAAGACAACACAGCAATAGCAAGCAAAGATCCCACAGTAGAACAAGTAGAAATCCAGACCAGTTTGAGCAAAGAACCCCAAAAATCAGAAGAAATTCACCAAGTTCTCCCTCGAAAAAAATACCAGAAACACTACTGCTATATTGCTATATTTTTTATCTGAAACTTTTTTATCCAAAAGCCAGCCCTTCTTCTACTCTTTTTGGGAGTATTTATAGGCATGTGCCAAGGCTGAGACTTGGGGAGAAATTATGGGATTAAATCCCACTTCTCCCCCTCCTAAAATTATCCCATTTACACTTTCGCCCCAATTCTGTTAACATAAAACCCTTCCAACATGTGCTAGAAGGTTCCAAAGATTCCTTTTGGGGGCCTTTTACCAATGTAACCTTAAGGGTTAGGGATTTTTACTGATTTCCCTTTTTAGGAAACCATTATACCCTTAAATCTCTGCAGAATTGCAGAAATCAGGAGTACAAATGACTCCCTTACCCTCTTATGTTTCAAACTATTCACTATTTTACCTATTTGGTTTCCAATTATGCCCCTAAGGACACTGCTGATTTACCCGACCTACCTAGGTCAGGTTTCAGCATTTTGGGGACTTGTTTAACTAGTGGCCAGCCCTTGCATTGGTAAGGGCTGGCCAATCCTACTTTAGGGAACTATTTCAATTTTATCCTCTTTTAATCAAATTTCAGCTAATTAAACTAATCTGCAGGGCTAGCCTGCTTTATTGCTATATATGACTATTTAAAAACTAGCCAGTCTTAAGTTGAGACTTGGCTTGGGTAATTAAACCCAATTGCTGAACAGTTGGGCCCAAATCCTTGCAGGCTTGGCCACTTTAATGTTCAGGGCTCAAGGACAGCCTGGGCAAGTCTGCATTTGCAGACTTAGCCATTTTGCACAACCAACCCCTTTTTAAGGTGGACTGGTGTGTTAGAACCTTATAGAGTTGGTCAACCTTTTGCAAAGTTGACCACTCTTAGGTCATTTATTTCCTAATGACCTATTTTTTGTTTATTTTAAGTTAATTAAACTAATTTGCAGGATTAGCCTGCTTAATTATTCTATTGAAGCTATTTGAACTTTGACCAGTCCTTAATCTGGACTTGGCTTTGCTACTTTAAGGCTCACAACTGAACACAGGCCTGGCTAAGACCTTTGCAGGTCTAGCCATCTGTGTTTCAGGGCTCAATTGAGCCTTGGTGAGTCTGTATTTGCAGACTTAACCAACCTTTTGCACAACTAACCCATTTTGAGGTGGGTCAGTGTGTTGAGACCTTATAGAGTTGGTCAACCTTTGCAAAGTTGACCACTCTTAGGTCAATTATTAAACTGATAGCCTATTTTGTTCATTTTCAATTAATAACCTATTTAAAAACTAACCATTTTCATAGAATCCTAATGCTAGCAGCTATAACCAATTCCCCTAAAGTTCAAACAATTAATCAAACATTCATAAGAAGCAAAAACTAGCAAAACCTAATCATTCTCAACATGCATTGCATACAGAAACACATATGATCCAATAAACATGCATTAATCAACTCAAACTCAGAAGAAGCAATTGATATGGTTGAATTTTAGTCAACCAACTCATTTCATCAGATTATATGTGATACAATATGAATTCATGTCAATTCAGACCTAATTACTACCAATTTCAGTCGTATGATAGTTTGAAAAACATCAGAACCTTTAAAGTTCATGGCACAGTTACACATATAAGCACATGCTCTCATAAACAGTCAACATGGCTCAGACTAACATAAGCATGGTAATCAGAATTCACTTTCAAGTACTAATCCTAGCTTGATATAGACATGAGGATGAAGAAAAGAAGGATATGGAGAAACAGTGAAGAAGAAACAGGAAAGACCAATCAGGACACTTCAAAAGCAACTTAATGTAAAGATGAAAAGAGAATAGAGTTAAGCTAATATTATAACTAATCATGCATGACTATAGGAGAAAGCTAGACTATAACAGCTAAAAAGATCAAAGACTACAATGTTTACAAGATGAAGAAGGAAAGGGAATTCAAGGTAACTCTTTTGACTCAACAGAACATGATTTGAAGCAAGCAAAACAAAAGAACACCATGAAGATGAACAAGATGAAAAAGAAGCCTAGTTCTATCATAGATCATTAAAGCCAAAGGCAGCAAGAGTGATCACAGTAACTTGAGCTTATTATCAATGATTTTAAACAGAAGACAGAGATCAAAGGTCATGCTTTTGCAGTGAATCAGAACTCAACAGTTAAAATGACAAGGAAAAGATGAAATCTCTGAACTTAGAGCAAAGAACAAGACAAAAATCCTATCACTAACAGGCTCAAAAGGAACAGGCTAAGAAACCTTATGACTAATCATCAGAGACACAGGAAAAAAGATGTGAAACAAAAGAAGAAACAACAGATAAGAACCTTATAACTAATCACGCGAAGAAACAGGAGATAAAAATCATTCAAACTACTAAAAGCTAGCAAAGAAGACTAGAGTCAAAACTTAAACATGCAAAGGAAATGTCGAAGACTAATGATATTGAAAGGCTTAATACTAACAGAGGACAAGTACAAAGATAAGAGAAAGATATTCAGAAAAGGAATCCAAACAGAGAAGCAAATAAACGAGATGGATATAGCAAATGACTAAACAACTAAACATAGATCAAACAGAAACTTATCAAAGACAAAAAAAAAAACCTAGTTCATGCGACTGACTAAAAAACATGCTAAACACACAAAGGATAACAAAGAAAAACAAAAAACCAAGGAATCAAAGAAGCAGAAAAAGGATTGGGGTACTTAGCTCGCAGGGCCGGTCCCCTGAGCTTCCTATTTTCTTTCACTCTCTTCGCTCTTTTCTTTGCAAACTCTCAGACCCCTTTTCCTTTGTTTCTTTTTTTTCGTTTTTCTTTTCTCATTTTTCTCTTTCTGGTTTTCTTTTTAGGCTTCAAGAAGAAGTCTTTTTGGGTTTTTGTTTGCAGAAGGATGTTTGGGAGGGTAAAAAGGTAGGGTCATGACAGGTTGGAGTTTTGGAGTCGCCGGAGTTAGGGTTCCAGTGACCTTCTTTGGGATATTCGAGAAGTCAAGGCAGATTCGAAGGTCGTGGGTGGTATGGTTGGGTAGATCAGGTAAAGAGGGTTCTAATGGCGTTGGTTTGGGAAAGGTTCTCATTGTTTGAGTGGTCACCGGCGAAGTTCCGGTGATCGGAGCTTGAAGAACAGGAGGGGTTTCAGGGTTTTCTTCGGTTTGATTGGAGAAGAGGAAGGAGAAGAGGGCGAGGGAGATGAAGAGGTGGCTGGAGACTACCATGGAGGGTGGTGGCCTCCATGGCCGGCCAGGGTTTCTGGTTGGAGGTTTGAAGGTGAAGATGGGAGATGAAGAAGACGTTAAGGGCGGCTAGGGTTGAGCATTGTGTAAAATGGCCGGCCCTCTCAGACAAAAGCCTTATATAGGCGAGGGGGTTGAGGTAATCTCGACCGTTGATCTGATGAAGATCAACGGCTGTGAGGCACATTACAAAAACGACGCCGTTTGGATGCTTATGAGACCAAGGTCTCGCCCATTGGATCAACTAGGATGGACGGCTCAGATTCGATCTCTCTCTTAACTAATTAAATTAATCCGTCGCTTTTTAGGGAGTCATTTGTACCCCTGATTTCTGCAATTTTGCAGAGATTTAAGGGTATAATGGTCTCCCTAAAAAGGGAAATCAGTAAAAATCCAGAACCCCTAAGGTTACATTGGTAAAAACCCATAAAAAAAAATCTATGGAACCTTCGAGCACATGCTGGAAGGATTTCTGTTAACTGAAATAGGGCCAAAGTGTAAATGGGATAAATTTTAGAGGGGGAGAAGTGGGATTTAATCCCATACTTTCTCCCCAAGTTTCAGCCTTGGCACATGCCTATAAATACTCCCAAAAAGAGTAGAAGAAGGGCTGGCTTTTGGATAAAAAAGTTTTAGAGTAAAAAATATAGCACTATAGCAGTAGTGTTTCTGGTATTTTTTTCGAGGGAGAACTTGGTGAATTTCTTCTGATTTTTGGGGTTCTTTGCTCAAACTGGTCTGGATTTCTACTTGTTCTACTGTGGGATCTTTGCTTGCTATTGCTGTGTTGTCTTGTTCGTCTGGCATTCAAGTCCACTGTTGCATTGTTGTTGGGTCTATTGCTGATTACTTGATCCTATTTTCTCCTTAGAACTCATCGGCTTCCTTTTGCTGATCCAGGTACCATTTTTGTTCGAAATGAAGCTGTAATGATGATCCTGATGAAATAGCATGAAGATTCTGCTTTAATTTACTTGTCATTTTGTATTATTGATTTGTAGATTATTTATCATAGTATGTAGTAGCTGAAAGACAAAAACCAAGTAATAGCTAATATAATAGTAGTAGTGTAGTAGTAGTATAGTCATAGATCGGCCATCACTTAGTTAAATAGGAAAAACCCGTAAAACAAAAGTTAATTGGTTCTCGCATGCATCAATAACAACTAGCTCACAATAGAATTGTCAATCATGCTCATTTAGCTAATCTGTTCTGTTAATCAATACCGGGGTTTGAGTAAGTTTAAAAGGAAATAACCAGATGAGGAGTGAAATTGGCTTTGATAACATCAAATAGGCTTGACTTATATCAATATCAGTAGCTAATCACATACTTGAATCTGCTTTAAAAAGGAAGAATAGTAACAAAAATATGAAGTAATGAGCAGTTGGTTTAAGATGTTGAATAAGTATAAGTTGAGGTGAATCCAGTAGAATAATCATGTATATAGGCAACAATGAAATCACTCATCTTGGATACTCGGGCCCCTTTGAAATAAGCAGTCAGGTTGTTTAAGTCATGTTTTCATATAATTAAATCATCTGGTGTTAATTGCTAATTAATCAACTTTCTATTTTTAGTATATCAGCCTTTAGAAAAATAGGAGCATAAAAGTAGTTGGCCTTCATATGTATTTAGTTATTATAGTTTAAAGTTAACATGAATCATATTGTATAGTAGTTTTCATCTTCTGACGAATAAATAAAATAATTTGATTTCGTTTCTAATTCTGAGTATTTGTTTCTTTATGTGAATTCTGTATTATACTTTTTGTTATTACAATTTGGTTTGCACCCTATGTGTAACGTGGGCCTGAACAGCCATATGAAACTGATTGGTCCGCTGAATAAAAGCCCCAAAAATAGCTTGGGTCTCGAAGGCCTGGGCAGTTCGAATGCAAGTTTGATTAAGTGAACAAAAACCCCAGGCCCAATAACAATAGAAAACTGACGGGCCTGGAATGCTTAGTATTAGGAATCGGATAAGGAAAAAACAGATATAGAAAATATAGCCAAATATTAGTACCGAATCCTTAAATAAAAATTGGGACGAGCCTCGCCCGATATCAAACAACGGGGCCCCCTTTTAGTAATGAAATAATTTATAAGTAGACTCGGGAAAGCTAATAGCGAATTCCATAGCTTCTCCCAAAAGACTTAAAAGCCGATAGACGTTATTTTAGGGCACCATTTAATGTACTTTCCTTTGAACGAGTGTGCACTTGGTGCGACTCAAATCCAAATCCCGACAAAACTGAAATACTCTGAAAGTCACAGGCGTACTGGTTGCGATGTGACTCGAGGCGTGTTTTCGCGATGCCGCAAATTCCATAAAAAATAATATTTAAGTAAAAAGGCACTATATGTTGTTAAAATCTATGTTGAGTCAAACAAGAGTCGGGAATGACAATTGAGCGACCGTGCTAAAACCACGGAACCCGGGAATGCCTAACACCTTCTCCCGGGTTAACAGAGTTCCTTATCCGGATCTTTGCTTCGCAGACATTTTGAAAAGAGTCAAATTCCTCGGATTCGGGATTAACCGGTGACTTGGGACACCATTATTTTCCCAAGTGGCGACTCTGATTAATCTCAATAAAATCCCGAACCGATTGTCCCTTAATTGGAAAAAACTCCTTCCTCTATGCTATTATATCCGTTTCGGGTATTTGAGCGTCGAGGTATACCCTACAAGCATATTTATATGCATTTTCCCAAAGTGGGGTAGTAAAAAGGGAGGTGTGACAATGATAGCTGGAGAGTTCATGATTGATAGAGGCAACTAAATCAAAGCTATAAGAAACATACAAACAAGGAAATCAACAACGGGGGAAACCATTACCTTAGACCTTTATTCTAATTGTTTACAATTCAAGCATAGTTAGTTTCAGTTGTTTATTTATTTTCAATCTTGTCTTCTTGGTGATATTAAACAAATACAACTAAGCCCTAGTTCTTTGTGGGATTCGACTCTGGACTTTTAAACCAGATTATATTTGCAGCGATCGCTTATCCTTTTTAGGACTAGAGTTGGCGCCGCATATTGCGTACTGTCTAGTAAAATATGCATAGCTATTTGCTCAGACCTCTACTTGACTTAGTTGCCTCTATCAATCATGAACTCTCCAGCTATCATAAATCTCTCTCAATCAATTATGATAATTTACTTGACGCACTCTCTCAAGCTACGCTAGCTAAATTTGCATTACAGTTCACTTAGATCGCACCCGAGGTATCGTTATCTCTAATTCAACCTCTAAACCCTCGGTTATGACTATCGTCTATACTCCGAGAGTAATGTTGTTCAAATAACTACCTAAATATGCACTCTTTTCTCATATAGATACATACTAAATAAGAATGGATAATTGAGGATCCTTTCAATTAACCAAAAGCAAAACGTAGTTGAACAAATAGAGATTAACAACCAACTCAAAACTATATTAATATAACAACCAATTCATCCCAAAGCTTTAAATCACTTAAATTTATTCCATAACATCTATATAGCTCGAAATCACACCTACAAGTCATAAAATGCACAATTAGTGCAAAATACTAGCGATTAAAGCTCAAACTCAATTAAAGTGCAGTAAACTCGTGTGTAATAAGAGACTAAAACATGCAATTATAGCCTATCATCAGTAGTCAATTGTGATAATTCCATTAGAGAGTAGTTGTCTAACAATATTGTGTCTTCGTCGAATGTGACGAGATTGTTCGTTATACATAACGCTCTATGCCCTTCCTATTGCTGCTTGAATGTCGCAATGTATGCATACAAGTGCCAAAGTTTTGGGCCAAAAAAGAATATCTTCTAAGAAATTTCGGAGCCATTTTGCTTCTTTACCGGCCTTATCTAAAGCTACAAACTCAGACTCCATTGTAGAACAAGCAATGCATGTTTGTTTGGATGACTTCCAAACCAATAGTAAAAACGTATCCACTTGTGGATTTTGTTTCAGTTGACCCGGTGATCCAATTTGCATCACTATATCCTTCAATTACTGCGGGATAATTATTGTAATGCAATGCATAGTCTTGAGTATATTTTAAATATCCCAAGACTCGTTCCATTGCTATCCAATGAGCATGGTTGGGATTGCTTGTGTATCGCCTAAGCTTGCTTATTGCACAAGCTATATCTGGTAGTGTGCAATTCATAATGTACATCAAACTACCCAACATTCGAGCACATTCCAATGGAGATTTGCTTTCGCCTTTGTTCTTTACAAGAATATGGTTTAAATCAATTGGCGTTTTTGCTTCTTTAAAGTCCAAATACTTGAATTTTTCAAGAACCATTTTAATGTAATGAGATTGAGACAAATCTAGACCTTGAGGAGTCTGTAGGATTTTAACTCCCAAAATTAAAGCGGCAACTCCTAAGTCTTTCATATCAAACTTGCTAGTAAGCATGCACTTAGTAGTATTTATGTTAGCAATATCGTTACTCATTATCAACATATCATCCACATATAAACAAACAATGACAATTTTATTTGGATTATTCTTAATGGAAACACATTTATAACACTCATTGATCTTGAAACCATTTGACAACATTGTTTGATCAAATTTTGCATGCCATTATTTTGGTGCTTGTTTTAATCTGTAAAGTGACTTCACAAGTTGACAAACCTTTTTTTCTTTTCCGAAAACTACAAACCCTTCAAGTTGTTCCATATAAATTTCTTCCTCTAAATCCCCATTTAAGAAGCCCATCTTTACATCCATCTGATGGATTTGAAGGCCATACATGATGGCTAACGCTATTAACACCCAAATAGATGTAATCCTTGTTACCGGCGAGTATGTGTCAAAGCAATCAAGACCTTCTCGTTGTCTAAATCCTTTAACAACTAATCTTACATTGTATTTGTCAACAGTACCATCAACTTTCATTTTCTTTTTTGAAAATCCATTTAGAACCCAAAGGTTTATTTCCTGGAGGAAGTTCAACCAATTCCCAAGTATGATTACTTAATTTAGATTCTATTTCACTATTGACGGCCTCTTTCCAATATTGTGCTTCCGAAGAAGACATTGCTTCTTTGAACGTTTGAGGCTCATTATCCAATAAGAAAGCCAGAAAATCTGGTCCAAAGAAAGTAGTTGTCCTTTGACATTTACTATGTCTTGGATTTTTCTCATTAAATGTATCTTCCTTTTCTTCTTCCCTAGATCGCTTAGATTTTTCATTAGATGACTCACATTCCATTTTATACGGATAAATATTATCAAAAAATTCAGCATTATCCGATTCAATTACCGTATTAATATGAATGTCTGGATTTTCTGATTTGTGAACCAAAAACTGATATGCCTTACTATTTGTTGCATATCCTATGAAAACACAATCAATGGTTTTTGATCCAATTTTTACCCTTTTGGGTTTAGGAACTTGCACTTTAGCTAAACACCCCCACAATTTAAAATATTTTAAGTTGGGTTTTTTTTCATATGGAATGGATTGTGTTTTGCTATGGGGAACTCAATTCAGTATTTGGTTAGCTGTAAGAATAGCTTCCCCCACAAGTTTTGAGGCAAACTAGAGCTTATTAATAGGGCATTCATCATTTCCTTTAATATTCTATTCTTTCTTTCGGCAATACCATTAGATTGAAGTGAGTAAGGGGCAGTCGTTTGGTGAATAATGCCATTTTCCAAACATATTTCTTCAAAAGTAAATTCATACCCGTCGCCTCTATCACTTCTTATCATTTTGATCTTTTTATTTAATTGCGTTTCAACTTCATTTTTGTACTGCTTGAATGCGTCTATTGCTTTATCTTTACTATTAAGTAAGTAAATATAGCAATATCTATTATTGTCATCAATAAAAGTTATGAAATACTTTTTTCCACCGCGAGATGGTATTGAATTCATATTGCAAATATCTGTGTGAATTAAGTCTAAAGGATTTGAATTCCTTTCAACTGACTTGTAAGGATGCTTACCATACTTTGATTCCACACATATTTGACATTTCGATTTATTGCATTCAAATTTAGGTAGTACTTCCAAATTAATCATTTTCCGCAAAGTTTTAAAATTGACATGACCTAAACATTCATGCCATAAATTATTTGACTCAAACAAGTAAGAAGAAGCAGAATGTGACGACCTGGCCCGTCGTCACAAGAATTACCACCTCGCTACCCTTCATTTATGTCTTTTATGTTTCTATATATGTGTTAGAGTCTATCGGGTGAATTGGGAGTGATTTTGGTTAAAAATGAGGCATAGAGCCTTTTTGAGTGAAGCTTGTTTATGAAAAGTCAACCTGGAGTTGACTATGTGGTTAGAGGGCTCGGAATTAAATTCTGATGATTTTGTTAGTTCCAGGAGGTGATTTGAGACTTAGGGGAGCGATCATAATTGAATTTGGAGGTCCGGTGTAGAAATAGGCTTGAATTGGCTAAGTTGGAATTTTGGCGGAATCCGATCGATAGGTGAGATTTTGATCCGGGATTCGGAATGAAATTTCGACTGTCGCAGTAGCTTTGTTAGGTGATTTTGGATATGTCTGCAAATTTTTAGGTCATTCGGATACCGTTTGGTTGGGTTTTTTATTGGATGTTGGTTTTGGAAGTTCTAGTTGAAACTTAGGCTTAAATTCACTTTGATTTGATGATTTATGTGTTTAAGGGTGTGTTTTTACGATTGGAACAAGTTCGTATCGTGTTTTGGAGTAGGTTGGCGGTTTTCGTTGGGGTCCCGGGGGCCTCGGGGTGAATCCGGAGGTCCAAACGGACCATTTTTTATTAGAGGAAATAACAGAATTGTGACGACCCAAAGGGTCATCACATGTTTTCCTCACTTGTTCCGCACTTCCGAGGCCTCGAAAACCTCATTTTATGTTACCTCGATTTACGTGCATGATTCGGGCATGTAGCCGGAAAGATTTTGTGATAGAATATGTGAATTCTATGAGAAATTTGAAGAAAAATAATATTAATATTGATATAGTTGACTTCAGTCAACATTTTTGGTAAACGGACCCGGACCCGAGATCGGACGGTCCCGGAAGGTCCGTAGGAAAATATGGGACTCGGGCATGTGTCCGTAGTCGAATTCTGAGGCCTAGAGCTTAAGATATGAATTTTTTTGTTAAATTGTGTTTGCTGAAATTATTAAAGGAAAATGGATTAAATGACCTTGGTATCGGGCTCGTATTTTGGTTCCGACGCCCGGTACAAGTCTTAGATATTATATATGTGCTTTCTACAAAGTTTGCTGACATTTGGATGTCGTTTGATGCGTTTTGACCCTTGAGTTCCAAATTTGGAAGTTATGAAACTAAAAGAAAGATAATCATGAACTTGAGGCTTGATTTAATGAAAACGATGTTATATTGGTGATGTGATCGCACGAGCAAGTTTGTAATATGTTTTTGAAGTTGTCTGCATGTTTGGTTTGGAGCCCGAGGGGCTCGGGTAAAGATTTGATAGGCCGTTGGAGCAAATCCTGAAAAATATCACAGCTGGTTTTTCACCCAGCTGGCATCTTCGCAAATGCGAAGATTTTTGTCGCAAATGCGAAAAGACCCAGATTAGCCTTGGTTCGCATATGCGAACCAGTCTTCGCAAATGCGAAGTTGGCAGAGGAGTGAAGGGGTTCGCACATGTGAACTATACCTCGCAAATGCGAGGCCTTCAGTAAATGGCCCATCTTCGCAAGTGCGACTAATATGTCGCAAATGCGAAGTCCCTAGTATTCCAGCCTTGTTCGCAAATGCGAACCTTTTCTCGCAAATGCGAGAGCCACAAACCAAAACTTGCTGTGTTCGCAATTGCGATATCTGCAATTGTGCAAATTTATACTTAAACGAATTTTTGACCTCTTTTCTTCATTCTTTCAAAACCCAACACACCACACACGAACCCTCAAGAGCAAAATCACTCCAAAGCACTTGTAAGTCACTTTTTACTTAATTCTTTCAATTCCTAACATCATTAAACATGTTTTTCAAGAGAAATCAAAGGTTTTCATGGTAGAAATTCTTGTTTTTGGGTAGAACATAGGGTTTTCATGAATTGGACCTCGAATTGAGGTCCGATTTTGAAACAAATCATATATTTGAACTTGTGAGGGAATGGGTAACCGGATTTTGGTCCGAACCCCAAGTTTCGACCACGTGGGGCCAGGGGCATTTTGGGAAATTTTGGGGTAAACTTTGAGAAAACCATTTTTAAGCATCCAAACTAAGTTATATAGTATTTATTAATGTAATGGAATCAATTGTGATTAGATTCGAGCAAGTTAAAAGCGGAAATTCGAGGTAAAGCTATAGTTGAAGGATAAATTGGACTTCAAGGCTAGAGGTAAGTGTTTGATCTATCCTAGCTTGAGGGAATAGGATTTATGTGCTATTTTCTATGTGATCGAGTGCGGTGTATGGGCTGTGGTGACAAGCATCCATACACTGGAGTCTAGCATGACCGTGAGTCATTGTTGATACTTATTGTGAGATGTTTTAAAGATGAAATATTGAACCCTTGCCGGGTTGTGAAATTGAACACTGTTTTCCCTTGCTGGGACCTTGTTGTGATGATTGTTGTGTCCCTTGCCGGGACGGTTCATGATTATTATTTTCATTCTTTTGCCCTTAACTGTGATTTTTATTTGGGTGAGGAAGAGTGGTAATGCACGAAGGGTGATGCCGTGCCTTGTTCACTGATTTTGCACGAAGGTTAATGCCGTGCCTTATATTATTGATTATGCACGAAGGGTAATACCGTTCCTTATTATTGATTATGCACGAAGGATCATGCCGTGCCTTGTGATATTGATTATGCACGAAGGAACATTCCGTGCCGTTGTTATTTGAACTATGGACGAAGGATCATGCCGTGCCATGGATGTGAGGATGAGAGTAAAAGCACGAAGGGTGATGCCGTGCACTTTTATTTGCTTGTTTGGTGAGGATGAGAGTAAAAGCACGAAGGGTGATGCCGTGCAACTATTTGCTATTCCTTGTTTTGATATTAACTGTTTCCATCATATTCTGATTTTCATTATTGATTTAATAGTTGTTGCAAATCGTTGTGTTTCCCCTTTTATGATACTTCTTGTTGAATTCGTTACTTGATAATTCTTGTTATCTTGTGGTGGACATATATATATATATATATAGAAATTTATAGGTTTACGTGGGTGTCTGGTCCTAGGCTTGTCACTACTTCGCCGGGATAGGCCAGGTACTTACCAGCACATGGGGTCAGATTGTGCTGATACTGCACTTCTGTGCGTTTTTGCACAGGTCCAGGTTTTGAGCAACAACAGCAGTAGAGTATATCGTGGGAGTTGAGCATTCCGAGACTGTGGTAGCTTGCAGGCGTCGGCAGGCCCGGCGTCTCTTCTGTTTACTTATATTATTTGTTGTGGTCTCATTGTTCCGAGACAGACAAATTTTTGTCATTTTCTTTCAGATCATTATGTGTAGTATTCATTAGTAGTTCGTGTGTTGGTGACTCCA
Organism: Nicotiana noctiflora; assembly: GCA_032618575.1. Lineage (NCBI taxonomy): Eukaryota > Viridiplantae > Streptophyta > Magnoliopsida > Solanales > Solanaceae > Nicotiana > Nicotiana noctiflora. The sequence continues at coordinate 60,444 of JASVEL010009053.1, read as the reverse complement.
CGTCTTGGGTAGAGGATTTCATTAGTGTTTTACCTTAGTATCATTTATCCCTATTTTGAAAGTCTTTCGCATTTATTGAATTGAATATTATCTCCCTTGTTATTAAATATGAGTATAAAATAATGATACGAACAGGATAATGTCGAATGTAGTGGCTTGCCTAGCTACCACGAGTAGGCGCCATCACGATCCCGATGTTGGGGGAAAATCCGGGTCGTGACAAGTTGGTATCATAGCTCTAGGTTACATAGGTCTCACCACTCACGAACAAGCTTAGTAGAGTCTGAGAGGTAGGTACGGAGATGTCTGTACTTGTCCTCCAGAGTCTATTGAGTTAGGAAAAAGTCTCTCATTTGTTCCTTCTTGTCATGCGATTTGTTCCTCAATACTGATTGAATTTCTACTTTGTCCTTTCGCAGATGGTTAGGACACGCGCTTCTTCGTCCGCCGATCAACAGCCCGAGCCCCAGGCAACTCCCGTGAGGGGCAGGGGCCGAGGCTGTATTAGAGGCCGTAGTAGGGGCAGAGCTCAGCCCCCGGCAGCTACTTTAGAGGTGGAGCCTCATGTCGAGATCGGTGAGGAGGTTCCAATCCCAGCAGCTCCAGTGGGCCCAGCTTAGGTCCCAGGAGAGGCCTTATTTACCCCGGATCTTCAGGAGGCTTTGGTCAGGATAGCGGGATTTATGGACAGCGTTGCCAGAGCAGGCTTATTACCAGCTGCACCAGCCGCTTCTCAGGCTGGAGGAGGGGCCCAGACTCCTGTTGCACGTACTCCGGAGCCAGTAGCTCCCCAGCCTCAGGTACCAGTGGTTCAGCCAGCTGTGGCCGCTTAGTCAGGTACCACAGCTCATGACTTCTGATTCTCTACGGAGACTTGATCGGTCCTCCAAGCTGTTTATCTCTACTTTCAGCGGTGCCACATCAGAGGATCCTCAGGATTTTTTATTTGGTTGCCACGAGATTCTCAAGACTATGAGGATAATGGAATCCAATGGAGTTGATTTTTGCACATTCAGGCTTTTAGGATCCGCCAAGACTTGGTGGAGAGATTACTGTTTGACTCGACCAGCAGAGTCCCCGGCTTTATCATGGGATCAGTTTGTAGAGTTATTTCTGGAGAAGTTTCTCCATGTTACCCAGCGGGATGCACTTCGGAGGCAGTTTGAGCGCCTCCAGTATGGTACTATGACTGTCACTCAGTATGAGACGAGGTTTGTTGATCTGGCACATCACGCGGTTTTGATACTCCCCACAGAGCGGGAGAGGGTCCGCAGGTTTTTAGATGGGCTAAATAAGCCGATTAGACTTCAATTGGCTATGGGAGTTGGGAGTGATATATCTTTTCAGGAGGCAACTAATGCAGCTCGTAGAGTTGAGATGGCTCTTACTCGGGGATGTGGTTATCCGTCAGACAAGAGGCCTCGTCATTCCGGCAGATTTAGTGGTTCTTCTTCTGGAGGCAGAGAATCTTTTGATAGGGGCCAGTCTTCCAGGCCTTTTCATTCAGCCCTCCAGGCATCATAGGGTGGACCAGGTGATCGTGGGTTTCGTGAGCAGTATTTAGATCAGCCTCCCATTAGTGCTCAGCCTCTTCAGAGTGTTTGTGGGGGCCATTCAGGTCGTTAGGGCCAGCAGCCCCATCAGCCTAAATGTTTCTACGGTTGTGGTGACCCAGGTCATCTTGTCAGGTTTTGCCCTCGAGCGACGGGCAACACTCAGCAGCGGGGCCCTCATCCCATGATTCAGTCCCCAGCTGACCCTCAGCCTACCTAGCTAGCCAGAGGCGGGGGTAGGGATCGTAGAGGTGGAGGTTGAGACCGTAGAGGTAGAAACCGTCCAGGCAGAGGTAGAGGTCAGCCAGTAGATGACCGTCCCAGAGATGTAGTTTAGAGGGGAGGTGCTGATCCCCAATTTTATGCTTTACCAGCTAGGCCAGAGGTAGAGGCATCAGATGTCGTGATTATAGGTACCATTCTTGTTTGTGACAGAGTTGCTTCAGTATTATTTGACCCCGGGTCTACATATTCATATGTGTCTTCCTACTTTGCACCGTATCTGGCCATGCCTAGCTATGCCCTAGATATTCCAGTTTATGTGTCTACACTAGTGGGTGACTACATTGTAGTCGATCGGGTGCATCGTTCGTGCGTAGTTATTTTTCGGGGTCTTGAGACCCGTGTTGATCTGTTACTATTAGACATGGTGGATTTCGATGTCATATTGGGGATAGACTGGTTGTCCCCATATCATGCTATCTTAGATTGTCATGCCAAGACAGTGACCTTGGCCTTGCCAGAATCACCCCGACTAGAGTGGAAAGGGACCTCAGGCCACTCCATTCGCACTGTTATTTCCTCTGTTAAGGCTCGACGCATAGTCGAGAAGGGGTGTCTAGATTATTTGGCTTATGTTCGTGATTCCAACGTGGAAGTTCCTTCAATTGATTCAGTTCCTATTATACGGGCGTTTTCCGAGGTTTTCCCTTCAGACCTGTCGGGCATGCCACCCGACATGGATATTGATTTTTGTATTGATATGGCATCGGGCAATCAGCCCATCTCTATTCCACTCTATCGTATGGCCCTGCCGGAGTTAAATGAGTTAAAAGATCAGTTGCAAGACCTTCTAGAAAAGGGCTTTTTCAGGCCCAGTGTTTCCCCCTGGGGAGCACCCGTGTTATTTGTGAAGAAGAAGGATGGCTCGATGCGGATGTGTATTGATTATCGGCAATTGAACAAAGTGACGATTATCCACTGTCGAGGATTGATGATTTGTTTGACCACCTCCAAGGAGCGAGGGTGTTCTGAAAAATAGACTTGAGGTCAGGCTACCATCAGCTGAAGATCAGGGCGGCCGACATTCCTAAGACAGCCTTTCGCACTAGATATGGGCATTATGAGTTCTTGGTCATGTCCTTTGGGTTGACCAATGCCCCAGCAGCATTCATGGAGTTGATGAATCGGGTGTTCAGGCCTTACTTAGATATGTTTCGTAATAGTCTTTATAGATGACATCCTGGTATACTCCCACAACCAGGAAGAGCACGAGCAGCACCTCAGAGTGGTTCTTCAGACTCTGAAGGATAATCGACTATATGCCAAATTTTCGAAATGTGAGTTCTGGTTGAGTTCAGTGGCATTTCTGGGTCATATCGTATTAGTGAAAGGTATTCAGGTAGACCCAAAGAAGATTGAGGCAGTCCAAAATTGGCCTCGACCAGCTTCAGTGACTGAGATCTGGAGTTTCTTGGGGTTAGCAGGTTACTACCGCCGATTCGTGAAGGGGTTCTCTTCTATTGTAGCCCCGATGACTAGGTTGACCCAGAAGGGTGCCCAGTTCCAGTGGTCATATGAGTGTGAGGCGAGCTTTCAGAAGCTCAAGACAGCCTTGACTACAGCACCAGTGCTGATACTACCTACGGGTGCATGGCCTTATACAGTTTACTGTGATGCATCCCGTACAAGGCTTGGAGCGGTATTGATGCAGGATGGTAAGGTTATTGCTTATGCTTCGAGACAGTTGAAAATACATGAGAATAATTATCCAGTTTATGATCTTGAGTTGGCAGTAGTGGTTCATGCCTTAAAGATCTGGAGGCATTATCTCTATGGTGTGGCGTGTTAGGTGTACACGGATCACAAAAGCCTACAGTACTTGTTCAAGCAAAAGGAGTTGAATTTACGACAACGGAGATGGTTGGAGTTGCTGAAGGACTATGATGTCACTATCCTATATCACCCAAGTAAGGCCAATGTGGTGGCCGATGCATTGAGTAGAAAGTCTGCCAGCATAGGTAGTCTCGCGTACATTTTGGTCAGTCAGAGACCATTTGCTCTAGATGTCCAGGCCTTAGCCAACCAGTTCGTGAGACTAGACATTTTTGAGCCTAGTAGAGTGTTAGCCTGCACGGTCGCTCGTTCATCTCTATTATAGCGGATCCGTGAGAGGCAATTTGATGATCCTCATTTGCGTGACTTGAGAGATATTGTACAGCGGGGAGGTGCCACGAAGGTAATTCTAGATGATGACGGAGTGTTGAGATTGCAGGGTCGAGTTTGTGTGCCCAATGTCGAGGGGATTCGAGAGTTGATCTTAGCAGAGGCCCATAGTTTGAGGTATTCTATTCACTCGGGTGCCGCGAAGATGTATCAGGATTTACGGTAGCACTATTGGTGGCACAGGATGAAGAAAGACATCGTTGCGTATGTCGCTCGGTGTCTAAATTGTCAGCAGGTGAAATATGAGCACTAGAGGCCCGGTGGTGTATTCTAGAGAATCGAAATTCCCGAGTGGAAATGGGTGCGGATCACAATGGACTTCGTTACTGGACTCCCTTTGACTCAGAGGAAATTTGATGCTATTTGGGTAATTGTTGATAGGCTGACCAAGTCAGCACACTTCATCCCAGTATCTGTCTCTTACTCATCGGAGATGTTAGCAGAGATTTACATCAGGGAGATTGTTCGTCTTCATGGAGTGCCGGTATCTATCACTACTAAAAAAACCAGGGTTTAGCGACCGACAAAATCTGTAGCTAAACTGAAAAATCCGTTGCTAATCTCATTTAGCGACGGATTAGCAACGGATTATCAAAAGATTCTGCTAGCAACGAGCATTTTAGCGACAGATTAGCGACGACGTTCGTAGCTAATTCCAGTTTTTTTTGTAGTGTATTATCTCATCAGTTTACCTCGCGTTTCTGGAGAGCGGTCCAGCAGGAGTTAGGCACCCAGGTCTATTTGAGTACAACATTTCATCCTCAGACGGACGGCCAGTCCGAGAGGACTATTTAGATTCTAGAAGACATACTTCGAGCCTGTGTCATTGATTTTGGAGGCTCGTGGGACCAGTTTCTGCCATTAGCGGAGTTCGCCTACAACAACAGCTACCAGTCTAGCATTCAGATGGCCCCGTATGAGGCATTGTATGGTAGGCGTTGTCGATCTCCAGTCGGATGGTTTGAGCCGGAGAGGCTCGGTTGTTGGGTACATACTTAGTTCAGGAGGCCTTAGACAAGGTCAAGACTATCCAGGAGAGATTGCGCTCAGCTCAGTCCAGACAGAAGACTTATGTGGATCGTAAGGTTCGAGATGTAGATTTCATGGTTGGTGAGCGGGTATTGCTCCGTGTATCGCCTATGAAGGGCGTGATGAGGTTCGGGAAGAAGGGAAAACTCAACCCTAGATATATTGGTCCATTTGAGATTCTGGACCGAGTGGGAGAGGTGGCTTACAGACTAGCACTGCCACCTAGTTTATCAGCCATGCATCCAGTTTTTCATGTATCTATGCTTCAGAGGTACCACGGTGATCCCACACATGTGTTAGACTTCAGTACTATCCAATTGGAAAATGATTTATCCTACGAGGAGGAGCCGGTGGCCATTCTAGACCGGTAGGTTCGACAGCTGAGGTCGAAGAGTTATCCTTCTGTGCGTGTTCAGTGGAGAGGTCAGCCTCCTGAGGCATCGACCTGGGAGTCCGAGTCTGATATGCGGAGCCGCTACCCACATTTGTTCCCCGACTTAGGTACTTCCTTCTCTTGTCCGTTCGAGGACGAACGATTGTTTTAGAGGTGGAGGATGTGACGACCCAAAGGGTCATCACCTATTTTCCTCACTTGTTCCGTATTTCTGAGGCCTCGTAAACCTTATTTTATGTTGCCTCGATTTACGTAGATGATTCGGGCATGTAGCCGGAAAGATTTTGTGATAGAATTTGTGAATTCTATGAGACATTTGAAGAAAATGATATTAATATTGATATAGTTGACTTCAATCAACGTTTTTGGTAAACAGATCCGGACCCGAGATCGGACGGTCCCGGAAGGTCCGTAGGAAAATATGGGACTCGGGCATGTGTCCGGAGTCGAATTCTGAGGCCTAGAGCCTAAGATATGAATTTTTCTGTTAAATTATGTTTGCTGAAATTATTAAAGGAAAATGGATTAAATGACCTTGGTATCGAGCTCGTATTTTGGTTCCGACGCCCGGTACAAGTCTTAAATATTATATATGTGCTTTCTGCAAAGTTTGGTGACATTTAGATGTCGTTTGACGTGTTTTGAACCTTGAGTTCCAAATTTGGAAGTTATGAAACTAAAAGAAAGATAATCATGAAATTGAGGCTTGATTTGATGAAAACGATGTTATATTGGCGATGTGATCGCTCGACCAAGTTTGTAATATGTTTTTGAAGTTGTATGCATGTTTGGTTTGGAGCCCGAGGGGCTCGGGTAAAGATTTGATAGGCCGTTGGAGCAAATCTTGAAAAATATCACAGCTGGTTTTTCACCCAGCTGGCATCTTCGCAAATGCGAAGATTTTTATCGCAAATGCGAAAGGACCCAGATTAGCCTTGGTTCGCAAATGCGAACCAGTCTTCGCAAATGCGAAGTTGGCAGGGGAGTGAAGGGGTTCACAAATGCGAACTATACCTCACAAATGCGAGGCCTTCAGTAAATGGCCCATCTTCGCAAATGCGACTAATATGTCGCAAATCCCCCGTATTCCAGCCTTGTTCGCAAATGCGAACCTTTTCTCGCAAATGCGAGAGCCACATACCAAAACCTGATGTGTTCGCAATTGCGAACAAATGTTCGCAATTGCGATATCCGCGACTGTGCAAATTTATACTTAAACGATTTTTTGACCTCTTTTCTTCATTCTTTCAAAACCCAACACACCACACATGAACCCTCAAGAGCAAAATCACTCCAAAGCACTAGTAGGTAACTTTTTACTTAATTCTTTCAATTCCTAACATCATTAAACATGTTTTTCAAGAGAAATCAAAGGTTTTCATGGTAGAAATTCTTGTTTTTGGGTAGAACATAGGGTTTTCATGAATTGGACCTCGAACTGAGGTCCGATTTTAAAATAAATCATATATTTGAACTCGTGAGGGAATGTGTAACCGGATTTTGGTCCGAACATCGAGTTCCGACCACGTGGGGCCAGTGGCGTTTTGGGAAATTTTGGGGTAAACTTTGAGAAAACCATTTTTACGCATCCAAACTAAGTTATATAGTATTTATTAATGTAATGGAATCAATTGTGATTAGATTCGAGCAACTTGAAAGCGGAAATTCAAGGTAAAGCTATAGTTGAAGGATAAATTGGAATTCAAGGCTAGAGGCAAGTGTTTGATCTAACCTAGCTTGAGGGAATAAGATTTATGTGCTATTTGCTATGTGATCGAGTGCGGTGTATGGGCTGTGGTGACAAGCATCCATACATTGGTGTCGAGCATGACCGTGAGTCGTTGTTGATACTTATTGTGAGATGTTTTAAAGATGAAATATTGAACCCTTACCGAGTTGTGAAATTGAACACTGTTTTCCCTTGCCGGGACCTTTTTGTGATGATTGTTGTGTCCCTTGCCGAGACGGTTCATGATTATTGTTTTCATTCTTTTTCCCTTAAATGTGATTGTTATTTGGGTGAGGAAGAGTGGTAATGCACGAAAGGTGATGTCGTGCCTTGTTCACTGATTTTGCACGAAGGTTAATGCCGTGACTTATATTCTTGATTATGCACGAAGGGTAATGTCGTGCCTTGTTATTGATTATGCACGAAGGATCATGCCATGCCTTGTGATATTGATTATGCATGAAGGAACATTCCGTGCCGTTGTTATTTGAACCATGCACGAAGGATCATGCCGTGCCATGGATGTCAGGATGAGAGTAAAAGCACGAAGGGTGATGCCGTGCACTTTTATTTGCTTATTTGGTGAGGATGAGAGTAAAAGCACGAAGGGTGATGCCGTGCAACTATTTGCTATTCCTTGTTTTGATATTAACTGTTTCCATCATATTATGATTTTCATTATTGATTTAATAGTTGTTGCTAATCGTTGTGTTTCTCCTTTTATGATACTTATTGTTGAATTTGTTCCTTGATAATTCTTGTTATCTTGTGGTGGACATATATATAGAACTTTACAGGTTTACGTGGGTGTCTGGTCCTAGGCTTGTCACTACTTCGCCGGGATAGGCCAGGCACTTACCAGAACATGGGGTCGGATTGTGCTGATACTGCACTTCTGTGCATTTTTGCACAGGTCCAGGTTTTGAGCAGGAGCAGCAGCAGCAGTAGAGTATATCGTGGGATTTGAGCATTCCGAGACTGAGGTAGCTTGCAGGCGTCCGCAGGGCCGACGTCTCTTCTGTTTACTTATATTATTTGATGTGGTCTCATTGTTTCGAGACAGATAGATTTTTGTCATTTTCTTTTAGACCATTATGTGTAGTATTCATTAGTAGTTCATGAGTTGGTGACTCCACGTCTTGGGTAGAGGATTTTATTAGTGTTTTACCTTGGTATCATTTATCCCTATTTTGAAAGTCTTCCGCATTTATTGAATTGAATATTATCTCCCTTGTTATTAAATATGAGTATAAAATAATGATACAAACAGAATAATGTCGAATGTAGTGGCTTGCCTAGCTACCACAAGTAGGCGTCATCACGATCCCGATGTTGGGGAAAAATCCGGGTCGTGACAAGAATTGATGTCATAACTGTAGAGCCATTTTGCTCTCTGCGATCGCATGAGGAGCCATGCGATTGCGTAGAAGGATTTTGGGAGGTTACCAATTTGTTCTCTGCGATCGCATGGCCTAGGCTGCGATCGCATAGCAACGCGAGGTGAAGCAGTGCGATCGCGAGGCCCAGGACGCGATCGAATAGAAGCTTTTGGAGGGAAGTTATTTCTTATACTATGCTATCGCATAGTGATGATTGTGATCGCATAGAGTGTTGCGGAGCTCAGGGAAATTAATTCATCGCGATCGCATAGGGTTAAATATCTGACAGAAGGGTTAAAAACCAGAGCATTTCAGTCGCGAACACATAGTATATTTCCTCCATTTTTGGGTTCCTTGAGATCCAAGTAGCGGAAATTGAAGGGGATTTCATCGGGAAAACATTGGAGGTAAGTTTTATGGTCTAAATACCCGATTTTATCTTAGAATCTTCATCTAATTCACTGAAAATAGAAGGATTAATGGGGGATTTTTGCTCTAATCCTGAGTTATGGTAAATCATCGATTTGAATAGGCAAACAGAGTCCGATTTTGATAAACTTTATATGTATGGACTCGTGTTGAGATAAGGATTTCGAAAATGTAACTTTTGTAATTTTTCGAAAAGCGTACCAAAAGTCGAGTTTTGGAAACTTTGTGGTTTTTGGTGTAATTCGAGTTGTTTCGATTGGGTAATGTCCCTTTAGCCTATTTTGATGCATTTCTATTGATTTTGATCATATTCTATACCCGTGGAGGCCGATTCTCGTGGAAAGGGCATTGCAGACTAGTCTTCGATCCGAGTCGACGTGAGTAATAGGTGTGGGTGATGACCAGCGGGTTCGAAACCCCGGTGTATCACTATGTGACGCTGTATTGAGGCGAGACACGTAATATCCTATGACACAAAGCCTCAAAAAGGGATCCGAAATTTTTTGAAAGGTTGCAGTTCTGAATTTTACAATAAAAGGTTCCGAAATAGATTTTGAGAGGCTGGATTTTGAATTCTGGGTTCGATTCTTCTTTGAGAGATCCAGCTTTGAAAATTCTTAAGAGTTCAAAATTTCACTGATACTATTTGTCTACATAATCTTCAATTGAAGAATTGTTTCATGGGATCTTTGCTGGTGTTTCTCTACTGTGTTATCTTCACTAGCTAGAATTTCAGATTCTTCTCGAGTTGATTATTGTTTGTCTATCGAGCTTGGGAGTTGCTGTGTTGTTTCTCTATTGTTTGCTGGTGTTTCTATGTTGTTACCATTGCTAACTGCTTCTGTTCTTCATCTCCTTAGAACTCATCGATTCATTTTCATTTGATGAGGTACACATCTATTTTCCTGGAGATGTAATTGAGATTTATGATGAAGAAATGAAGTTTAATTGATTTGTGATTAAGCCGTTTCTGTTTCTTCTTTCTAGCTGTAGTTATATTTTGTTGAAATCATTGTAATTCTTTAGGTATGGTTGTAATAATAAACAACTCTATGAATACGACCTGGATTAGAGTAGAAGTGGTTAATGCTGTAGTTAGATGTAGATCAGTAGTTAGATATAGTTTATCACCTAATTCAAAACTAAAACAGGATAATATAAAGTTAATACACCTAGGTAAATAAATGCGATTCTGAAACTGGACATATAAATTGGTATTTAGCTACTCTTGTTAGTTAAACTCTGAATCTGGATCAATTTAATCTAAAAGGGAATAAGTAGTTTATAAGTTTAAATTACATTATCGCCTAGCTTCACTTAAAAAGTGATTTAAATACAGATTTGTTTTAGACTTCTATAATTGTTAACAACTCAAGCATGTTTAGTTAGTATTACAACACTGTTTCCCATTAGTTTGAAAAAATAAAGCGACAAAATAAGTTCAGCAATTAGAATCATGATAACCACTTAAAATCAGAACCTGCCATATAGTATAGCAACACTGACACAATTATGGTGTTAGAATTTTAGTTGATTGTTAGATACTGAAACCAGTAGTGATTGAAATGTAACTTGGTACCTTTTGGGAATAATATGATTTTATTGACTTTCTCTATCATTTGAAAACATTTGTTCAAATACTGTTAGTTTGTTCTTTCTTTCGCTTTCAAAGTCTGGGCCTAATCCTGAGTATAGACCTAGGTCTGGTTAACCAGACGCTTGTGTTTTCGAGTAAAGATAGTAGCGTACGTTGGGCTTTAGAAGCCCAATCGTCTTTAATAATGAACTGTTAAGCAGTCTGAAGTCCAGGCCCCAATAATGAGTAATGGCGTGGACTCCAAATATTATAGTTTAAAATATAACACAAAAACAGATATAAATTAGGAAAAAAAAAAAAAGAAAACATAGTATATGAATAGGTTTGAACCTTAAAAATAAGGGATGAGCCTCGTTCCGAAAAATAAAAATACACGGGGCCCCCAAACGGATTTTAATGTAAAATGCTAGACTCGGAAGGACTGTTTAGCAAATTTCACGGTCTTTCCCAAAGCTAATAAGACGTAGATATTATAGGCACGATAAATAAAATTACGTTCCTAATACGGGTGCACATCTTATGTGACCCAAATCTCAAATCCCGACGAAGCTGAAATGCACTAAAGTCGCAGGCGTACTGGTTGCGGTATGACTCGAAATGCGTTTTCGTGACGTTGCAAGTGTTAAAAATAACAAAGCGGGACATTAATAACATTTGAAAAAATCGAAGCATATAAGTAAATCAGATAAAAACAAATACGACAATTGAGCGACCGTGCTAGAACCACGGAATCCGAGAGTGCCTAACACCTTCTCCCGGATTAACAGAATTCCTTATCCAGATTTCTACTTTCGCGGACTGTTAAATAGAGTCATAATTTTCTCGGTTGGGTATTAAACCGGTGACTTGGGATACCATTATTTTTCCAAGTGGCAACTCTGAAAATTAATAAAAAAATCCTGTTCCGAATGTCCTTTAATTGGAAAAACTCCTTCCATATTATTATTATATCCGTGGATATAAGAAAAAAAGGAGGTGTGACACTAATCTACAAAAAAATATATAAATAAACTACAAATCAGTTTGCGTATGTATAAAGCAGTATTGTTTTGAAGGGCATCTACAAAATTACTACATTTATACTACAATTACACTACAATCTATGTTGAAAAAAGATGTTGACTACAAAATTTTCTCTTTATCTACAAAATTTCTACGAATAAACTACAAATCAGTTTAAGTATTGTATAAAGTTATATTATTTTTAAAGGTATCTATAAAATTATTATATTTATACTTTAATTAAACTATAATCTATGTTGAAAAAAAATGTTGACTAAAAAATTTTCTCTTCATCTACAAAATTTAAACAAAAAAAATTACAAATAAACTACAAATCAGCTTAATTATTAAATAAAGTTGTATTGTTTTTAGGAGTATCTACAAAATTACTACATTTATACTACAATTAAACTACAATCTTATGTGAAAAAAATGTTAACAAAAAAATTTGCTCTTCATCTATAAAATTTCTACAAAAACTACAAATAAACTACAATTACACCCATACTGTCACACGTATATTGGGTCATATTTAAGTCTTTTCAAGTTAAACCAACATAAATAAAAATTTCAAGCTACTAGCAAAAAATTGCACGAGATCAACTAGGATTAAAAAGAAGAAAAAATGAAGAAATTGTCGATGAGAAGCTTTAAACTCGAGGAGAACCAAATAGAAGGTGAATCAAGAGTTTAGGACTAAGATATTGATTTTGCTGACTTCATCTTCTTTTTCAGATCTAGCTAGTGTTTTGATTTTGATTATTTTACATCTTGATGGTTACGACCTTTTGAAGCTCGCCGGAGGAGGTTACAGAAGATTCATATGGCTTCCCGACAAATTTACAATTGAGAATTGTCTATGTTGAAAAATAATGGGTTTCATATTGAATCTCTTTGGCTAAAAATCTAATTATAAAAAATGGATCTCATCTTTATATTTTTTGAGAAGAAGAAGGAATGGAGAAGAAATGAGAGGGGGAAAATGGCGCTAGTCAGATCTTGGGAATTAAGGGAAGAGAGAAACATGAGATATATGGACACCTTTAATTAAGGAGTAAAAAATTACCAATTAATTATGCCTCTAAATTAATTAGGGTATACAAATGGTAATTTGGTATGCTGAAATGTAATTAACTCAATTCTTAAACATTGAGGGTAATAATATTTCATATGTGGTATAGGAAGATAAAAAACCCAAATAAATAACAAAAAATTTTAATAAAGCTATGGACGTGTCTATTTAGCTATGCCCAATAAATTAATAAAATAAATAATTGGAAATATTAAATAACAACAACAAAAAAGATGAAAGAGAATAACAGTAAGCAAAAACGAAAAAAAATATTTACTTTTAACATTGTTTTTCTTTTTTCTTTTACTTTATCTTAAATCCATCCATTTAAATTAATTAATTAATGCAAGCGAAATAGCAAAGAAAAATACATAACGATGTAAAAAATTAACATAATGAAATTTAGCCCTGATTTTGTTTATTAGTTAATTTTGTTTTAGTTAATTAATTAAATTAAATATAATAAAATTAACATTAATAATTACTAATAAGAAATAAAAAAATAGTAAATAAAATGATAAATAAGATAAAATGCAATGCTGGAAATAAACAATAATAAACATAACAAAATAATAAATTTAAATAAAACATAGAATAAAATAAATAATAATAAAATAAAGGAAAATTAAATAACTAGCCGCTAAAAACCCTCATTCTGAATGTAAATATACTATTTTTGTATTTTTTGTTAATTATGATAACTAAAATCCATACGAAAATGCAAACAAGGCACAAAATCATGTAATTAATTCAATGCCAAGACACCTATCTTGAATTTGAGATCCTTCGGGGAGATTTGTCACGACCCAAACACGGTCATGATGGCGCCCAACACATTGCTAGGCAAGCCCGACCATATTTTCCTTATTACCAGCCAATTGTTAATTAATACTGATCAATTAAACTTAATAGCTTATTTTCATAACAGAAACAACAAGTGCGGAAACAAAATACGCTAAATTCTGCACAACGAATCCGGTGTCACAAGTCTGAGCCTCTACAGAAGGAAAAACATCCTATACAATCCAAGTCTAGACAGAATAGTAATAGACATAAATGAAAGGAAGGAAAGAGATCGGGTCCTGCGGACGCCGTCAGCTACCTCGATGTCTCCCAGATAACTATAAAATAGCAGCTGCGGATAGCTCAACTGCCCTTCTGAACACCTGTATCTGCACATAAAGTGCAAGGAGTAGGGTGAATATCTTTCAACTTAGTGAATAACAATAATAAGTAATAACTGAAAGTAAGAACACCTGTACTATCACTAAACAGTTCTAAGAATAACCATATAGGTAAGTCATCTCTACAATGGTAAGTCCAGTTCCAGTCCACTACTATCTCACAATGATCCAACACTGATCTAGTCCTGCTGCGGCGTGCAGCCCTATCCAATATATATATATATATATATATATATATATATATATATATATATATATATATATATATATATATATATATATATATATATATATATATATATATATATATATACATATATATATATATATATAATATATAGATATATTGCTGTAGCACGCAGCCTGATCCAATATATATAGTGCGCTCACTGGGGTTGTGTGCCGACTCCGGAGAGGCTCCTTCAGCCCTAGCGCTATGATACCGCGACGTGCAGTCCGATCCACATATATATTACCGCGGCATGCAGTCCGATCCATATATATATATATATATATTTATATATATATATATTACTGCGGCCCGATCCAATATATGTATATGTATATACTTCTGCGGCGTGCAACCCGATCCGGTATATATATATATCAATACCTCATAGCGGGTCCTCGACCCCATCTCGGTCAATATAGACTTGGCCTCTCGGGCCCACTTAGGTAGAATAGGGTATTCAACCCCAGGTAATCTCACTAAGAGTACAAATCTTGTACTTTTTCATGACATGCTATACAGTTATGAATACGACTGAGTGTATGTGTCCAACATGGTATAAAGGTCACTTAGCTCTACAGGCTTCCCTAATACTCTACATATCGGCACAAGGCCCCAAACACGGTTTCTAGCCCAAATACACAGATATAAGCCCAGTCTCAGTCATTATACACAGTAAACTATCAGTCGGGGAGTACCAAGTCCAAATCCCCAGTCACAACACTACCACGCTCATCACATGACTCGTGTTTCATCTCAGCATAGCACTAAATAGTGCAAATACAAGGTTTCAAACCCTTAGTACATCATTTATTACCACCACTCACCTCGAATCGGCAAAAGTCCTAGCTCGCTTTGCGCTTGACTCGCAAATCAACCTCCTCGGATGCCAAATCTAATCAAAATCAATAAGAATACATCAAAATAGGCTAAATGAACATAACCCAATCGAAATAACTCAAATTACACCAAACACCACGAAGTTACCAAAATCCGACCCTCAGGCCTGCTTCTCAAAAGGATACAAAAGTCATATTTTCAGATTCCTTATCTCTCCACGAGTCCATACATATAAAGTTTATCAAAATCAGACTCCGTTTGTCTATTCAAATCGATGATTTTCAATAACCTATGCTTAGAGCAAAAACCTCCATTAATACACCTCCAATCCTCCATTTTCAGCTGTTAACTTCATAACTTAATAGTGTAATAACATAAATTGGGTCCATAATTACTTACCCGATGAATACTCTCAATTTCTCCTCAAAAATCGCCTAATTCGCCTCTTAGAACAACGCCCCAAATGTGATATAACTTCAGAAATTCGACCCCTTCTATTTCTATATTCACTGACAATTTTCCGCTTCTGCGGAACCTTCATCGCTTAAGCGATACCGCTTCTGCGGTTCACCCGTCGTTTCTGCGACAATTCATTTTAATGGATATGACCGCTTATGCAGTCAGCTTCTCGCACAAGCAAGACCGCTCCTGCGGAGTCAACTCCGCTTCTGCGATAATTCCCCATCTGCCCACATCCGCTTCAGCGAAACTAGGCTCGCTTCTGTGAGCCCGCACCAGCGTCAATTGGCCCGCTTTTGCGGAACTTGCATGGACAGCCCCTGTCTGCTTCTGCAACCTCCTGATCGCTTCTGCGGGGCATCTTTTGCGGTTCCCCATCCGCAGAAGAGAAAAGCCCTGCTGCAACACACAAGCAGTCCAAAAATTCAAAAAACTCTTCCGTAGACCATCCGAAAACATTCCGAGGCCCTCGGGACCTCAACCAAAAATACAAATCCACTATAAGTCATCACACGATCTTGTTCCAATCATAAAAACATACCTTCAAACACACAAATCATCCAATTAAGGCCGGATCAAGCCTAAGATTCAACCAAAACTTCTGAAACCTACATTCTATCAAAAACCCGACCATACGATGTCCGAATGACCTGAAAATTTGCAAACATATCCAAAATTACCTAATGAAGCTACTGCAACTGTCGTAATTCCATTCCGACTCCCAGATCAAAATCTCACCTATCTATCGGATTCCGCCAAAATTCCAACTTAGCCAATTCAAGCATATTTCTACACCGGACCTCCAAATTTAATTCCAATCACCCTCCTAAGCCACAAATGACCTCTCGAAGCTAAACAAATCATCAGAATTCAATTCCGAGCTCTGTAACTCACAAGTCAATATCCGGTTGACTTTTCCCAACTATTCCTTCTTCTAAGAGACTATTTGTCTCATTTCCAACCAAGCTCGATCCGAATATGGGTGTGCATTCGAATCGGTTTATCGATAAATCAAATCGATTATTTGTTATCGATTCATCAATAAATAAAATCGATAAAATCGAAACCTTATTTAAATGATAAAGATAAGCAGTTGTACAAATCGATAATTGATAAGTAATTATCGATAAGGATCAAAATCGAATCTTTAAATCGAATGCACACCCCTAATTATTTCATCTACCACATTTAAGGAATGATCATATTTAAAGTTGAAGGGAATGAAGTTCAAATTAATGGAAAATAGAATTAGCAATGATGATGTATATTTATTTTTTTTAATACCGTTGGAGTGTTGGTGGCATATATTTGATCCCTTACTTTAGTTTCATTGCATATGTCTATTGACACAATTTTTATATTATAAAAAGTGTTCATTTTATTTTGGCTTCTTTTTGTCCATGTTAGTTAAGCGTGTTTATAGCGATATACTTTCCGTGGAATCCCGCAAATTTTCTTATTGGTGTAATCGATAAACGAATCGTTAAGTCCCAAAAATTAATAAATTGAAATTGAAAAAATCGAAACCTTATTAAAACGATAACGATAAGCATATGTACAAACCGATAATCGATAAGTAATTATCGATAAGAGTCAAAATCGATTCGATTAATCGAATGCACACCCCTAGATCCGAATTGACTCAAACTCACTAAACACATATATTGAAACATGAACAAGCATATAACGGGGAAAGCGGGATGGTAACTCACGTGATGATAGGCCGGGTCATCAGATTCTCCCCAACTTAAGCAAACGCTCGTCCTCGAGCGGGTCAAGAAACATACCTGGAGCCTCAAATAAGTGAGGATATCTGCTCCGCATCTCCTGCTCGATCTCCCAAGTAGCCTCCTCCACGTGCCGGCCTCTCCACTGCACCTTAACTGAAGAAATGTTCTTGGACCTCAACTTTCAAACCAGTCTACCCAGAATAGCCACCGGCTCCACATCATAAGATAGACCACCATCAAGCTGAATCGTACTAAAGTCCAACACATGAGATGGATCCCCGACATACTTCGGGAGCATAAACACATGGAATACTGGATGAACACTGGACAAGCTGGGTGGCAAAGCCAACTCATATGCCACCTCCCCAATCCTCCTGAGTATCTCAAAAAGACCAATGAACCTGGGACTCAGTTTCCCCTTCTTCCCAAACCGCATAACACCCTTCATGGGTGAAACCTTCAACAATACTCTATCACCAACCATGAAAGACAACTCTCGAACTCTACGGTCCGCATAACTCTTCTGGCGTGACTGTGCTGTGCGAAGCCTCTCCTTGATCAACTTCACTCTATCTAAAGCATCCTAAACTAACTCAGTCCCTATCAATCTAGCCTCACCAGGCTCAAACCATCCCACGGGAGACCTACACCGTCTACCATACAACGCCTCATACGGGGCCATTTGAATACTCGACTGATAATTGTTGTTGTTGGCAAACTCTACAAGTGGCAAAAACTCATCCCATGAACCTCCAAAATCAATCACACATTCACGCAACATATCCTCTAAGATCTGAATAGTGCGCTCAGACTGTCCGTCTGTCTAAGGATGAAATGTTGTGCTCAACTCTACCTGCGTACCCAGCTCCCGCTGGAATGCCCTCCAAAAATGAGAAGTGAACTGAGTACCTCTATATGATATGATAGACACTGGGACCCCATGCAATCTGACAATCTCTCAAATAAAGATCACTGCTAACCGCTCTAATGAGTAAGTAGTACATACTGTAATGAAGTGTGCGGATTTGGTCAGCCGCTCAACAATTACCCACACCGAATCAAACTTCCTCGATGTCCTATGGAGCCCAGTCACAAAATCCATGGTAATCTGCTCCCATTTCCACTCAGGAATAACCATACGCTGAAGAGCACCGCCCGATCTCTGATGCTCATACTTGACCTGCTGGCAGTTGAGACATCTAGCCACATGACTAAAAGTATCATGCTTCATCTTCCTCCACCAGTAATGCTGTTTCAAATCCTGGTACATCTTCGCAGCACCCGGATGAATGGAGTACCGCGAGCTGTGAGCCCCCTTTAATATCAACTCTCGAAGACCATCTACATTGGCCACACAGACACGACCCTGCATCCTCAAAACACCATCACTATCAGTGGTCAGATCTCTGGCATCATCGTGTAGAACTCTGTCCTTAAGGAAAAGCAAATGTGGATCATCATACTGACGCTCTCTGATACGATTATATAAAGAAGACCGAGAGACAACACAAGCCAACACTCAGCTCGGCTCAGAAACATCCAATCTCACTAGTCGGTTGGCCAAAGCCTGAACATCATATGCAAAGGGTCTCTGGAGGCTGTGATGATCGGTATACACCTCACAAGAAACACCATATAGGTAATATCTCTAAATCTTCAGAGCGTGAACTATGGCTGCTAGCTCCAAATCATGTACAGGGTAGTTCCTCTCATGGGGCTTCAACTGGCGAGAAGCATAAGCAATGACTCTATCCTCCTGCATCAATACACAACCAATGCCAACTCTCGAGGCATCACAATACACAGTATAAGAATCTGAAGCTGACGGCAATATCAAGACTGGTGCCGTGGTCAATACTGCCTTGAGCTTCTGAAAGCTCTCCTCATACTCCTCGGACCACACAAAAGGATCACCCTTCTGAGTCAATCTAGTCCAGGGAGAAGCAATAGAAGAGAATCCTTTAACAAATCAGCGATAATACCCTGCCAATCCCAGGAAACTACGAATCTCTGTAGCTGAGGTCAGTCTAGGCCAACTCTACACTGCCTCTATCTTCTTTGGATCACCCTTAATACCATCGCTGGACACCACGTGCCCTAAGAATGCCAAGGACTCGAGCTAGAACTCACACTTGGAGAACTTGGCATACAGCTTCTCCTCCCGCAACCTCTGTAATACAACTCTAAGATGTTGGGAATGCTCCTCCTTGCTACGGGAGTACACCAGGATATCATCTATGAACACAATCATGAAGGAGACCAAATATGGCCGGAATATACTATTCATCAGATGCATGAATGCGAATCGGGCATTGGTCAGCCTAAAAGACATCACAAGAAACTCATAGTGCCCATACCTTGTCCTGAAAGTTGTCTTCATAATATCAGAATCTCTAATCTTTAGCTGGTGATAGCCTGAATGAAGATCAATCTTTGAGAATACCCTAGCTCCCTGGAGTTGATTAAATAAATCATCAATGCGAGGCAGAGGATACTTGTTCCTCACTGTTACTTTGTTCAGCTGCCTATAGTCAATACACATATTCATTGAGCCATCCTTCTTCTTAACAAACAAGATCGGTGCACCCCACGGTGACACACTCGGCTGAATGAACCCCCTTATCTAGGAGTTCCTGGAGCTGATCCTTTAGTTCTTTCAACTCAGCTGGTGGCATACGATAGGGAGGAATAGAAATAGGCTTAGTGCTTGGCACCAAGTCAATCCCAAAATCAATGTACCTGTCCGACGGAATGCCCGACAGGTTTGAGGGAAATACAACAGGAAAATCCCGCACAACGGGAACAGAATCAATATTAGGAGTCTCAGCTCCAACGTCCGCACAAATGCCAAATAGGAAAGACATCCCTTCCCAACCATCTGTTGGGCCTTGAGCAAAGATATTACCCTACTGGGTACATAATCAGTCATGCCTCGCCACTCGATCCTCTGAATCCCCGGCATAGCCAATGTGACTATCATGGAATGATAGTCCAGAATAGCATGACACAGAGATAGCCAATCCATGCCCAAGATAACATCAAAATCAATCATGCTCAAAGGCAAAAGGTCTACTCGGGTTTCCAAACCCCCAACAGTGACAAGACATGACTGGTACACATGGTCCACAATAATGGTATCACCCACCGGGTTAGATACATGCACGAGAAACGTAAGACACCCTCGGGTCGTGCCCAAATGAGGAGCAAAATATGTAGATACATAAGAATAAGTGGAACCGGGATCGAACAAAACTGAGGCATCTCTGTGGCAGACTGAAATAATACATGTAATGACAACATCAGAAGCGACTGCATCAGAACGACCCTGAAGAGCATAGCATCTAGCCTGACCACCTGATCGGCCTCCCTTTCGAAGGCGACCCCTAGCTGCCTGACCCTCACCCCTAGCTGGCGGGGCGGGTGCTGAAGTAGATGGATCGGAAGATGAGGGCTGTCCCCTCTGCTGATATGGCCTAGATACTGATAATAAGTGAATTTGACTATATTTATGCCCTAAATAATCACACTTTATTATTTAATTGATATTGTTTATGATGACAAAATACTTTTATTAGTGTTTTTTGGTGTGTTATAGGTACACATGAGCCATTGGAGACTAAAAGAGCCATTGTGGAGTCATAAGATGGTAAAAAGGCCAAGTGAAGAGCAAAAGTGAAGTTGGCATAAAAAATAAGATGAAGAAGGGGTAGCACTGTTTATTCGTGGTCCATTCGCGACCGTGAATGAACCGCGAAAAAAGAGGCTCGTGGAACATATTGAGTATCAGAGGACTTGACTGTTCACGGTCCATTCGCGACCGCGAACGAACCGCGAAAGTTGCCAAAAGTTTGAAGGCCAACTTTGTAAAAACTCAATTTTTATAACCTAAACCCTCTATATAAGCCTAGATTTCGCCCAAGAGAGGCACGCATTGTATTATTACCTACTTTTGCAAGATTATTAGTAAGAGAGAACTCTCTCAACTTATTTCTTTCTTTTATATTGAATCTTTGATTATGAATTCAATTATTATTCTTGTTTCTTTGATCATGAGTAGCTAATTCCTTATATAAGGTTTTGATTTAACCAATTGGGTGATGAACTTCTCGTTTATATGATCACAAATTGTTAGCTAGATTTCTATTTGTTCAACTTCGTTCTTGTTGTAGTTAATTGGTAGGATCCCCAATTAGCTGTGCCTATTTAGTGTGCATAACTTGGAAAAGAGTGCATATTTAGGTATATTGTTGAACAACACCGCACCTAGGTTATTAGAGGAATCTATAACTTTAGGCGTAAAGGCGGGATTAGGAATAACGAAGCCTTGGGTGCAATCTTAAGTGAACTATTCAAATTAAAGCTAGCTAGGGTAGCTCGGGAGAGTGCACTAGTAAATTATTGTAGTTGCTCAGAAGAGAATTACGGTAAAAATAGTGTTCATCGTTGGTAGAATAATATTGATAATTTGTATGAGCATAAACAGAAGGGATTCCATCAATAGGGGAAATCAACACCTTAGTCTTTCTCTTTATTATTTACCCAACATTCAATTCTTTTATTCAAGTCTTTAATTCTTGCAAAAGTTAGTTGTTAGAAAACCTTCACAAAAATATATTTAAATTTTGGGAAGCTGCTTCAGAAGTGTTCTTGGGTTGTGAAAGTTGCAGTTGCTAGGTTAATTCCCTGTTGGATCGACTCTAGACTTAATTGACCAGGTTATATTGTCTATGACCGTTGCTTGGACGTGAATCAATTTTGGCACCGTTGCCGGGGACTTAACAGAATTATCAATTGCCATTGACAGAACTACAAGATTTTTGTGTAGTCAGGTTCTTTCTACACTTTACATTGAAATTTTTGACGGTTGTTGAATTGGGTACTCAGGTGCATGTCTAGAAAATCTGCAAGGACTAGAGAACTAATTGAAGGACTCTCAGTCCCCGAGCAAACTTTTCGGGCACATAACTGGGCAATCAAACAAATTTAGCAATCTCAGCAACCAATCAAACTAGATTTCGACATGGGAGACGTAAACGACCCAAACTAGCAAGCTGGGTTGAACATGCAAGAGGCGCAGGAGGCGCAAGAAGGTGCACTATTTGACTGGGCACAACCAACAACAGATAATTTGGCAACTGCCATCATTGTGCCATCGATTCAAGCTGAGTCTTTCCAGATTACTAACAACATGCTACACTTGTTGCAAAATAAGTGATTATTCTCTGGGTCTCAGGTTGAAGATCCACATCAGCACCTGAAGAACTTTCTCTCAATATGCAAGACACAGAGGCAGCCGAATGTGACACCGGAAGCCATCAGACTATTGCTATTTCCGTTCTCAGTTACAGGGGCTGCGCAGGTATGGCTAAACTCACTTCCCATAAACTCTATTGCAACTTGGGATGAGTTGGTCAAGCAATTCTACAACAATTTTCATCCACCTAACAAGACAACTCAGCAAATTGATGAGATTGTGAGCTTCAAGCAGAAACCAATGGAGACATTATATGAAACTTGGGGCAGATTCAAAGGTATGCTTGTTATGTGTCCACACCATGGGATACCTGAGCAGATGTTGGGTCAAAGGTTCTACATGGGGCTTTCAAATAGTATGAAGAATATTTTAGATACTTCAGCAGGTGGGGCTTTTTTGAGCAAAACTTGGAGAGAAGGCCAAAATATGCTTGATAAGATGGCTCAAAACTCTAGGTGGACGACCAGGAATGTTCCTATCACTCCAGTGGTACACTTTGTACCTCTGAATCCGCCCAACACTCTAGAGGAGAACGTGGCAACTTTATTAACACAAATGAGCATCTTGACGAAGAAGGTGGAAGAATCATGGGTCAAGCAGCAGATTTATATTGTAGACACTACCAATGGTGGTTTATGCACATCTTGCATTAGCCAACCCATAGGTAATCCATGGGCTGCAGACCAAGAACATCATCATCAGCATGAATAAGGATGGTAAACGGTGCGGGGCGGGGCGGTTGCGGGGCACACCCGCGCACACCCGCGAAGACTCCAACCCGCCCCGCACCGCCCCGCAAAACAAATTTTTCTAATTTTAATCGCCCCGCCCCGCCTCGCCCCGCAAAAAAACTGCACCGCCCCGCTCCCCGAAAAACCGCCCCGCCCCGCCC
The DNA here is from genome assembly GCA_032618575.1 of Nicotiana noctiflora. Taxonomy (NCBI): domain Eukaryota; kingdom Viridiplantae; phylum Streptophyta; class Magnoliopsida; order Solanales; family Solanaceae; genus Nicotiana; species Nicotiana noctiflora. The sequence continues at coordinate 37,227 of JASVEL010009053.1, read as the reverse complement.
CGCCCCGTATATATATTTTTTAATTTTTTTAATCCGATCTAGTAAACCAAGTAATTTTTTTTTGCAATATACTTGTATCCGAGCATTAAAGGATTGGTGAAGCATATACGATTGTATAGCATATACCAGATTACTTGTCTCAATTATAAAAGATAAATACATATCCTAATAATAGTACCTTTTTTCTAGTTCAAATAAGGGAACACTTACTATAAGATTTTAGTTGATTTCAAAATTTTAAATAGTAGGAAATTAGTTTAAATTACAATTTTGTCCAATATAAAAAATATTTTTAAGGGTAAAAAAGACGAACGATATTTCTCTAAAGGCCTTCATGCTTTTATAATAATATAGATAGATAATTTACAATATGATGATAATACGTTATAGATTTTACCGATATATAACTATTAATTGTAAGTATCTAATTAATCTGGATCATTTTGCCAACAACGCATCCCAAAAAATCAAAATTTTTACCAATATATGACAGATTTTGTCAATCTTTATTTTCGTTCAGAATTTCAATATAATAATACATGAAAAGTTTATTGCAAAAATATATAGCAGATTTTCTCCTTCTCTTTGACCATATATCAAAAGAAAATGACGAAACTACTGTTTGTTTCATCATCTACACTGATTTCTCTCATTTTCTTATGTAAAGTCTTTATTACACAAAATATATAACTTGTGCTTCAAATATTCTTAAGTCCTAATAAGATTTAATTATGTGATGTATTTTTTAAGAAAATAATACAATAATATAATATAAGTCATAAAATTATAATAAAATATGCAATAACAAAGATAATAAAACTACATAAAGCAAATATTGCTAATTAATAAGCTATAATAAAAATTAACATAATCCAAAAATACTATAAGGATCATTCTAAAATAAGTATAGATAATGAGTATTTTTAATTACATAGTTTGAATTAACTATTGGCGTTAATTGGATTTAGAGTTTTAGACTTTAGGTTTTTAATAACTCGCGACCCGCACCGCCCCGCGTTAATTTTTTTTAAAAAAATTATGCCCCGCCCCACAAACAATGTAACCCGCCCCGCCCCGCGAATGCTGAAAAACCGCCCCGCCCTGCCCCACCCCACACTGTTTGCCATTCCTAAGCATGAAGACATGAATTATGTGGCTAATTATGGAGGGCATCGACAGGGTAACCAGAGTTGGGGTCAGCAGGCTCCACAGCAGTACAGGCCTCCTCAGCCACAATATAATGCAGTAGGTATGAGGCCACCAAACAACATGGCTCTATATCCTAGACCTCAGAATTTCAACAATCATCAGCAGGGGTATCATCCACTTCCACCACAGCATGGGGGTAGACATGACGATGGGTTCGCAGAGTTGAAAGCTATGATACAACATGTAATTGGGTCAAATTCCAAAACCAATGAATGGATAGATGCACATGACGTAACCATCAAGAATATGGAAGTGCAGATGGGCCAGATTGCTATGTCACTTAACAATCATCCTCAAAGGACATTGCCTGCAGACACACAAACAAACCCGCAGGATCAAATCCCAAAGCAGCTGATGGCAGTTAATCTGAGAAGTGGTAGAGATCTTGATGCTGAGAAGGACAGAGAGAGAAGCAAAGTACAGGCTGAGACACTCACTCCAGTGCCCATTGAACTGGATGAGTCCACCGGGTTGACAGAAGTTACAGTCCAGCCAAAAGCTGAAAACAAAGATGTGCAGCAGAGAACAGAGAAAGTAGCTGAACAGGTAGAGCAGCAGGTTAAGGAGAAAGTGATAGAGAAAGAAAAGTCCCAAGTTATTTGGAAGAAGAGGCCTCCAGCACCATTCCGCCAATGATTGGCCAAGCACCAGAAAGAAGAGCAATACAAAAGGTTATTTGATATGCTCAAGAAAATCCAGGTAAACATTCCTTTAATTGAAGCTTTGAAAGAAATGCCTGGGTATGCTAAGATGATTAAAGACTTGATGTCGTGGAAATTTGATTTCCAGGACTTGGCCACCGTGACCTTTACTCAGACTTGTAGTGCAGTGGTTTCTTAACCCATTGCTGAGAAGTTATCTGACCAAGGTAGCTTCACCATTCCATGCACTATAGGAAACTTTGCATTTGCAAAGGAATTGTGTGATTTGGGGGCAAGCATAAATCTTATGCCCTTGGTGATTTATAAGAGTCTAAGCATCGGGAGACCCATGCCTACTTCCATGTTATTGCAGCTTGCTGACAGGACGATTAAGCATCCATTTGGTATATTGGATGATGTGCTCATCCAGGTGGGGAAGTTTGTGTTTCCCGCCGATGTTGTGATTCTTGACTACAAGGGGGACGAGGAGATTCCTATAATCTTAAGAAGACCATTCCTAGCCACAGGGAGAGCATTGATTGATTGTGAGACTAGGGGACTCAAGATGAGGTTGAATGATCAGGAGATCATATTCAATGTGCAAATATCCATGAGGTGCCCTAGTGAGTTCGCGAATTGCTCTCTTATTGATGCGGTGGATGTGATAATGGAGACTGATGATATAGAATTGACTACTGAAGATTCACTTCAGGCATGCCTGATGAACTTAGAAGAGGCAAATGGTGAAAGCCTGGCAGAGTGGGTGCTATCTCTGGAAAGTAAGGGGTTTTGGGATATATAGTTGGAATTTGAACCTCTACATTTAGAGAAAAGAGAGACCCCTCCCGTAAAGCCATCCATAGAAGAGCCACCAAAGCTAGAGCTCAAACCACTACCATCTCATCTCAAGTATGAATTTCTAGGCCCTAACTCCACTTTACCTGTTATTATCTCATCTGGTTTGCTTGATGTGCAGGCTCAAAAGCTTATACAGATACCGAAAGAATGCAAAATGGCCATTGGGTGGACCATGGCAGACATAAAGGGGATCAGCCCCGCGTACTGCATGCATAAGATTTTCCTGGAAGAGGGGCATAAACCTTCCAGGGAACATCAAAGAAGGCTGAACCCAAACATGAAGGAAGTGGTGAAGAAAGAGGTAATAAAGTGGCTAGACGCGTGAATTATTTTCCCAATCTCTGATAGTAGCTGGGTTAGCCCAGTTCAATGTGTGCTAAAGAAAGGTGGCATGATGGTGGTAAAAAATCAGAACAACGAATTGATCTCAACAAGAACCGTCACCGGGTGGAGAATATGCATGGACTATAGGAAGCTTAATCTAGCCACCCGCAAGGACCACTTTCCACTTCCCTTCATTGATCAGATGCTTGACAGGTTGGTAGGGAGGTCACACTTTTGTTTCCTAGATGGGTACTCGGGGTACAATCAAATCTTCATAGCTCCCGAGGATAGAGAGAAGACCTCCTTCATATGCCCATATGGCATTTTTGCCTTTAGGAGGATGCCATTCGGACTATGCAATGCACCTGCCACATTCCAAAGGTGCATGATGGCTATATTCACCGACATGGTGGAAGACATTATGGAGGTGTTCATGGATGATTTCTCAGTGGTAGGGAATTCATTCGATGAATGTCTTGTCAATCTGACAAGAGTGCTGAAACGGTGCATGGAGACAAACTTAGTGCTAAACTGGGAGAAGTGCCATTTTATGGTACAAAAAGGTATAGTATTGGGGCACCGGGTTTCGAGCAAAGGTATTGAGGTGGACCGAGCTAAAGTAGATTTCATTGCAAAGTTGCCTCCACCAACATCCGTCAAGGCCATTAGAAGCTTTCTTGGACACACTCGATTTTTACTGGAGGTTCATTAAAGACTTCTCCAAAATCTCAAACCCTATCTGTAAGTTACTTGAAAAGGATCACCCCTTTTTATTTTATGATGAGTGCAGGATTGAATTTGAGGAGCTGAAGAAGAGGTTGGTCACAACACCCATCATCATTGCCCCCGACTGGGAGCAACCGTTTGAGCTGTTGTGCGATGCAAGTGATTATGCAGTGGGGGTAGTGCTTGGCCAAAGGAAAGACAAGCTGATGCATCCAATCTACTATGCTAGTAGAAGACTGAGTGGGGCATAGCTGAGCTACACAGTAATGGAAAAGGAGATGCTGGCGGTAGTGTTCGCGTTCGACAAATTCAGGTCATATCTCATAGGATCCAAGGTAATAGTATACACTGACCATGCAGCATTGAGGTACATAATTGATAAAAAGGACTCTAAGCCGCGCCTAATTCATTGGGTGCTGCTTCTACAAGAGTTCGACCTTGAAATACGTGACCCGAAGGGCACCGAAAATCAAGCCGCTGATCATTTGTCACGACTTGAAGGAGCTGAAATTGTAAAAGAGAGTGGAAAAATTTTGGAAACTTTTCCAGACGAGCAGCTGCTCACTACCATTCTCCTTTAAGCACCATGGTATGCAGATTACCTAGCCAGCGGTATTGTTCCTCATGACCTATCATCGGTCCAGAGGAAAAGATATTTTCGTGAAAGCCAACTTTATTATTGGGATGAACCCTATTTGTTTAGGATATGTCTAGATAACATGATCCGGAGATGTGTCCCCGAGATCGAACAATCTTCTGTTTTGCAGGCGTGTCATGCTTCCGCATATGGTGGCCACTTTGGAGGAGTGCGAACAGCTGCCAAGATACTTGAGGTCGGTTTCTACTGGCCAACGGTGTTCAAAGATGCACATTTGTGGGTGAAAGGATGCAACAATTGTCAACGCCGGGAACATCTCCCAGCGTCATGAGATTCCAATGAACCCAATTCAACAAGTGGAAATGTTTGACGTCAGGGGAATAGACTTCATGGGTCCCTTTGTCAGCTCAGACGGCAATAAGTACATACTTGTTTGCGGTAGACTATGTGTCCAAATGGGTGGAATCGGTAGCATTACCAACCAATGATGCTAAGGTGGTGGTGGGATTTTTGAAGAAGAACATTTTCACCCGTTTCAGGACTCCAAGGGAAATCATTAGTGATGGGGGTACACACTTTTGCAACCGGGCATTCGAGAAATTGTTGGCCAAATATGATGTGAAACACCGGGTTGCTACTCCATATCACCCGCAGACCAGCGGGCAAGTTAGGGTCTCCAACAGGGAGATAAAGAGTGTGCTAACAAAAATAGTGAACGCCACGAGGACCGACTGGTCCAAGAAGCTCGATGATGCATTATGGGATATATGGCAGCATTCAAGACACCAATCGGCATGTCACCATACAAATTGGTGTTTGGGAAAGCTTGTCATCTACCCGTGGAACAAGAGCACAAAGCATGGTGGGTACTGAAATAATTAAATATCAGTTGGGATGAAGCGGGGAAATCTAGAGTTACCAGGTTGCATGAGATGGAAGAATTCTGGTATCTGGCCTTCGAAAGCACAAGACTATATAAAGAACGGATGAATCGGATTCATGACCAGAATATCATAGAGCGTAACTTCAAAACTGGGGACAAGGTACTTTTATATAACTCAAGATTACGGTTGTTCCCGGGTAAACTAAAATCAAGGTGGTCAGGCCCTTTCTGGGTAATTGAGGCATTATAATCGGGCGCTGTGGAAATTCAAACTATTGATGGCTCACACACATTCAAAGTAAATAGACAGCGGTTGAAACTATATGTTGGCATGGATGACATCGAGGATAAGGTGGAACTACGGTTAGAGGAACCTCAAAGGTCTTACGAGCCTTGAAATGCGTTAAGTTGAGTCGTGCCGCGACGTTAAATCAGGCGCTACGTGGGAGTCAACCCACGAACTTGTTGTAAGTGTAACCATTATAGTTAGTCTATATAAAAAAATTATAAAAAAATCTGCTGCTGCCAGGCGAAAAAATCAGAGAAGCTGATTTTTTGCGGTTCATTCGCGGTCGCGAAAGATTGGCCTCTCTGATTCTCACTGTTCGCGGTTCATTCGTGACCGCGAACGACCGCGGTCAGTGCTGCCAGCGGACAAGAAAAAACAAAAACAATTTTTTTTTTACTTTTATTCCCCCCTCTTCTTTTAATTACCCTAAAACATTAACCCCCCCTCATTCCCCAAAAAAAACAGCCGCACATCTTTTCCCATCTCTCTCTCTCTCTCTAAAACTCCAAATTTCTCTCCTTCTTCTCTCTACTCCCTCTCTTCCAATCTTCTTCCAACAATCCCTCTTCACCATTTTTCTTCATCTTCTCAACTTCTCAAGCACCTCCTAGTAAGTTGTCTTCTTCTATCTTTCTTCTCTAGTTTTTCTCCTTAGTTTTTGTAGAAGTAACTAGTTTACATAATTCTAGTTTAATTGTAGAAATTGTAAAATATCTTGCTAGTAGTTAGTAGATTCTATATAAATTAATTTTTTGTGTAGTGTAGTATTTGTATGAATATTGTTATGGGTTTTTGTATTTTTGGTGTTATTGGGTCTCCAATGTGGTTAATTGTGTTAATTTTATTGTTTTCGAGACCCAATGTGATGGTTGATGTAGTTGGTTATTGGGTTGGCCAATGTGGGCAAATTTATGTTGTAGTATTTGGGTATTGTATTTTTGGGGGAGATATTGCCCAAGTTATGTTTGTTTGTTGTTGTATATAATTGGAGATGGTGTAGGTTTAATTGGGTCATGTTATATTGCCACAAGAAATAAGTGTGGGGTGCATGAGGTGACTTGATGTATTTGTTAGATAATTGGTTAATAGTAGGAGTTATGGGATGATAGCACTAAAGAAAATTTTGTGGTAGTCCACGGATGGTGAAGTCTAAGTAGCCAACCGCTGTACTAACGTTATGGAAATTTTTGGTTGTTTCGCTTTTGTGCAGGATTATGGCTCGTAAAAGATCAAGGAATGAAGCAAGCTTGTCTAGGCAACCGACCTATGACGAATCTTGATTCACAGGTGAGGAGGCGGAAGTTGACTTCCATGCCAAGGCTACTAAAGCTTGGCTCTAGGAGATTGAAATCGACAGGATAACTATTCGAGCTGAAAAGCCCGACATATACGATGAGATATGCCGCCGCGAGATGGAGTTCCTGTTCGATGAACCGGCACTCGTAAACAAAATGCTGGTTAGGGAGTTCTATGCTAATGCTCCCTACGGGATGGCCAAAGAAGTCTTCGTCCGAGGTAAGTATGTTTGGGCTCACGTACAAACTATTAGGCAGGCTCTTAGACTGCCAACTTTTACTGGTGACGTGAACCTTTACCACGATAGGCCCGGTGTCACTTGGGACACCTTAATTGAGGCCTTATGTGTTGATGGTCTCCCAGTCTGGAGAAGAAACATAACACTGCACTCTAACAGCTTCACCCACACTGCTAAATGCTGGTTCATAATTTTATGTAACCGGTTTCTGCCCTCAAGCAACACCACTGATGTGAACTTCAATAGGGCATTGCTGACATGGTGCTTTGTAACCTAGCGGGACGTTGACATCGCCAGCTTGATAAGTGATGAGATGGTGCTGAGGGGACCCCTCAAGGCCAAGGGTTTCTATTACCCGTCTCTTGTCACTACTCTGTGCCTCGGCCATAGGACTCCGGTCCTTCCCACGGATGGGGATCTCCCTCCAAAAGCTCCATTCAGAGCTTCTCACATCCAGGTGGGTCGAGGCAATGACCCAGTTGATTTAGATGCTGAGGATGACCATGTGCCGGTTGTCCAGTCCAGGCATTCCATGGACTTCGCCAGGCCTTCTAGGCACGCTCATCATGGAGCGGGAATATCTAGGTCCGAGTCTACTAGACCTATGCTTAGGTCAATGGAGGAGGAGGTTGCGGACTTACGCACCCCAGTGGATGGTTTACACACGCAGTTAGATGCGATGTCACAAAGGCAAGCTCGGATGGAAAATAGGTTCATGGTATGGTTTCGAGCACTGGGTCGAGCGTGTAATGTCGACCCCGCCACCGTCTCCGACTCTAAGTGAGTCACAGGTAAGTTTTTCTCACCCTTTCGAGCTATACTTGTATTATTATGCCATGAGGACATGACATGATTTTAAGTGTGGGGTGGGAAACTTATCTTGTATATGTTATACATAGTAGTTGTAGTTCTAAATAATATTAGCTGGCTTGGCCCGATGATGGACACTTGGCGACGGGTTTCTTAAGGGTCTAAGTCGGAATAAAAACACAAAAAAATCAAAAAAATTGAAAAATCCAAAAATATGAGTAGAGGACTCTTCCTGATGACGGACTATTTGGACAAGTACTCCTTGAGGGAAGTAGTCCACGTAGGAATTTTTCTTTCTTTTAATTTCTTTTTCTAGGTAGCGTATCACCTCCCCCTTGTTTTTTCTTTTGACCACAGTTCTTTTCCAATGGTTTTTATTGAACCGGATTAGGTAAATTTTTCTTTTTAGGATTAGAGGGCAAAGGTTGACATGTAACCCCAAGTATGCACATTAACAAAACTTAATTGAACTTGAGAACGTATTATCTAAGCTTGACTGTAGATTCTAGGATATGACTTAAATTGCACAATACAGCTTGCTTGAACATTGATAGGACTTTGTAGATGAACCTGATTCTAAATGAGTTGCATGCTATGTGTGTGTGAGATTTTACTTATATTATATATTTTACATGATACCTAGAACTTGCCCTGTGTGTTTGCAAAGCGAAATAAAAGTTGTTTGGTTGTAGAGATGATAGAGGCATTTCTTTGTGTAACCCCATAAATTAACAAGACATAAATTCACATGTACATAATATCCTAGTTAACCCCTTTGAGCTTAAAGCCTATTCTTTGATAACCCTTGAATGTTCATGAAAAATCAACATCTTATATTGTTCTACTTTACCTCCTAGAAGCACTTGTGTTGTAATGAATATGCAAAAGTCTAAGTGTGGGGTGAAGGGAAGTTGAAAAAGGGAAAATCAAGAATGAATGGTAGAAAATGATAAACTGACAAAATAATGTAAATGCGTTGCAAAGCAATGATTAGAAAAAAAGTCAAAGTTCAATGTATATCTGTAAATTAGAAAGGCCAGTTACACCAACAAAAGAAAATTGGGGGATTAAAAGTAAATAGAGGTGAAAGAATGTTTAGGGGAGACATAAGGAAGAAAACAAAAAGGGAAGTTATGAAAAAAAAAAGTGCTTAGGGAGGTTAGCCACTATACCCAAAAGTATCATGCCCGTCCCGTAGCCAACATTACAACCCTTAAAGACCTCTTGATATATGATTGAATAACTCGATTAGTGGAGTATTACACTAGGGGAAAGCCTATGGTGTGTCTGTACGCATATGAATGTTCTTTGTTGAGAGTGAGTGAATTTTTCCTATATATATAAGTTCCATGTTCTAAAATGTTTATGTGTAGGAACTTCTCTCAATAAATTGTGTGAGGGCATGTAACTCAACAAGGAAAAGGTAAATTTGCAAGTTTGTGATAATAACTAGAGTAAGCAATAATGTGTTGGCATTTGAGTTTACGGTTACGTAAGGATAGTGCATGTCTTAGGTTAATCATGAAAGATAGCTTTTGTGACATATTTTGAGGGAGACATTAATTAAATTGGCCTAAACTGTGATTAAGGTTGCTCGAAGACGAGCAAAGATTTAAGTGTGGGGTATTGATAATAGGTGAATTTGACTATATTTATGCCCTAAATAATCACACTTTATTGTTTAATTGATATTGTTTATGATGACAAAATGCTTTTATTAGTGTTTTTTGGTGTGTTATAGGTACACATGAGCCATTGGAGACTAAAAGAGCCATTGTGGAGTCATAAGATGGTAAAAAGGCCAAGTGAAGAGCAAAAGTGAAGTTGGCATAAAAAATAAGATGAAGAGCCGTAGCACTGTTAATTCGCGGTCCATTCGCGACCGCGAATGAACCGTGAAAAAAGAGGCTCGCGGAACATATTGAGTATCAGAGGACTTGACTATTCGCGGTCCGTTCACGACCGCGAACGAACCGCGAAAGCTGCCGAAAGTTTGAAGGCCAACTTTGTAAAACTCAATTTTTATAACCTAAACCCTCTATATAAGCCTAGATTTCGCCCAAGAGAGGAAAGCATTGTATTATTACCTACTTTTGCAAGATTATTAGTAAGAGAGAACTCTCTCAACTTATTTCTTTCTTTTATATTGAATCTTTGATTATGAATTCAATTATTATTCTTGTTTCTTTGATCATGAGTAGCTAATTCCTTATCTAAGGGTTTGATGGAACCTATTGGGTGATGAACTTCTCGTTTATGTGATTACAAATTGTTAACTAGATTTTTATTTGTTCAACTTAGTTCTTGTTGTAGTTAATTGGTAGGATCCCCAATTAGCTGTGCCTATTTAGTGTGCATAACTTGGAAAACAGTGCATATTTAGGTATATTGTTGAACAACACCACACCTAGGTTATTAAAGGAATATATAATTTTATGCGTAAAGGCGGGATTAGGAATAATGAAGCCTTGGGTGCAATCTTAAGTGAACTATTCAAATTAAAGCTAGCTAGGGTAGCTCGGGAGATTGCACTAGTAAATTATAGTAGTTGCTCGGGAGAGAATTACGGTAAAAATAGCGTTCATGATTGATAGAATAATATTGACAATTTGTATGAGCATAAACAGAAGGGATTCCATCAATAGGGGAAATAAACACCTTAGTCTTTCTCTTTATTATTTACCTAACATTCAATTCTTTAATTCAAGTCTTTAATTCTTGCAAAAGTTAGTTGTTAGAAAACTTTCACAAAAATATATTCAAATTTTGGGAAGCTACTTCAGAAGTGTTCTTGGGTTGTGAAAGTTGCAGTTGGTAGGTTAATTCCCCGTGGGATCGACTCTGGACTACGATCATTGCTTGGACGTGAATCAGATACAAGATGGGGACACTCTCAACGAATGTGCCCAAACTCTCCACTCGAAGTAACTCCCAGGTGCTGGGGGCTGGGACTGATGAGAACCCCTCGCACCGAAGTGTCTGGCAGAAGAACTAGGACGGAAAGAACCCTAAGCAGATGGAGCTTGCGATGAACTCTGTGCTGGTAAAGCGTTGAGAGATGGCTGGCCCTAGTGAGAACTCTAATAACCTCGCCCAGAAGATGACCCACGATAGTCTGAGCGGGCTGGCTGTGAAGATCTAAAAGAGCGACCTCGGCTTTGCTGACTCTGGCCTCTAGTCTGAGTGCCACTGGAACTAGCTGATCCTCTAGGCCTCTTGGCCTCCCTCTTCTCTCTCTCCCCACGATGATCTGTCTCTATATCATGAGCGATATCAACAGCATCCTCAAATGAGTGACTCAGAACCCTCTCTCGGGTCATCAGAATACGAATAGCATAAATAAGCCCATCTACAAAGCATCTGATCCTCCCCCGATCAGTAGGAACCAACCGCGATGCATATCTGGATAACTCTGAGAATCTAACCTCATACTCCGACACTGTCATGTCTCCCTAGCGAAGCCACTCAAACTGCCTGCGCATATCCTCCATTTAAGATCAAGGTATCATCCTCTCCAAGAAAATAGTAGAGAACTACTGCCATGACAAAGGTGCTGCCCCTGTCGGTCTACGGCGCTCATAAGCCTCCCACCAAGCGAACGCTGCTCCCTTAAACTGAAAGGTAGTAAAGGATACACCGCTCAACTTCAAAACCCTTGCTGTACGGAACATCCGACGCCACTTGTGCAGAAAACTGTGGGCGTTCTCGCTCGGAGTACCACTAAATATAAGAGGAGATAATCTACTAAACCTCTCAAGACGATGCTGCTCGTCATCGGGATTAACTGGGACCCTGTCCCCCTGAATCTGAATAGCTAGTTGTACTGGGGCCACTGGTTGGGCTGGTGGAGCCTCAAGTGTCTGAAGGCCCTGCACTACCTGCTCTAGAGTGCGAGCTGCGGGGGTCTGATGACCACCCCTAATCCTGGATGTAGCTGCTGCGGTGGAGGCTGAAACTGCCTGAGCCAGGCCAGTGCAAACCGTCAATATCTGATCTAGGGTCTCCTGTAGACCCGAAATAACAATGGGCACAGCTGGTGCCTGAACAGGTGCTGCTGGGACCTCTGCAACTGGAGGCTGAGTCAACTGCTGGGTCAACTGGCACTGCCTCAGCTGCCCTACCCCTACCATGACCACAGCCACATCCACGACCTCTAGCTGGTGGCAATGGTGGTCGTTTGCCTCATCTTGAAGCTCGAGTTCTCGCCATCTGCGAGAGAATGGAATATCAAGTTTCAGTTTCGGATCAACAAAATTGCACAACAAGAATTTCAAGAATTTGAAGCTTTTCTAAGGTTCTGCAGCCTCCCGAGGATAAGTACAGACGTCTCCGTACCGATAAACGAGACTCTACTAAACCGGATCATGACTTGCGAGACCTGTTAACCTAGGCTCTGATACCAACTTGTCACGAGCCAAATCTCGGTCATGATGGCGCCCAACACATTGCTAGACAAGCCCGACCATGTTTTCCTTATTAGCAGCCAATTGTTAATTAGTACTAATCAATTAAAGTTAATAGCTTGTATTCGTAACAGAAACAACAAGTGAGAAAACAAAATACACGAAATACTGCCCAACGAATTCGTTGTCACAAGTCTGAGCCTCTACAGAAGGAAAAGCATCCTATAAAATCCAAGTCTAGACAAAATAATAATAGACATAAATGGAAGGAAGGAGAGAGATCGGGTCCTGCGGACGCTAGCAGCTACCTCGATGTCTCCTTGATAACTGTAAAATAACAACTTTATATAGCTCAACTGCCCTCCTGAACACCTGTATTTGCACATATAGTGTAGGGAGTAGGGTGAGTATCTTTCAACTAAGTGAGTAACAATAATAAGTAATAACTGAAAGTAAGAACACTTGTACTATCACAAAACAGTTCTAATAATAACCATACAGGTAAGTCATCTCTACAATGGTAAGTCCAGTTCCAGTCCACTACTGTCTTACAATGATCCAACACTGATCTAGTCCTGATGCGATGTGTAGCCCGATCCTCACTCATACTACTGCGGCGTACAGCCCGATCCAATATATATGTATATATATAATGCTACGGCGTGCAACACGATCCAATATGTATAGTGCTGTGGCGTGCAGCCCAATCCAATATATAGATATAGTGCTGTGGCGCGCAAGCCGATCCAATATATATAGTGCACTCACTAGGTGTGTGTGCAGACTCCGAAGGGGCTCCTTCAGCCCAAGCGCTATGATACTGCGGCGTGCAGTCCATTCCACATATAAATTACTGCGGCGTGCAGTCCGATCCATATATATATATATATATATATATATATATATATATATATATATATATATATATATATATATATATATATATCGTGGCGTGCAATCCGATCCAATATATGTATATGTATATACTGCTGTGGCGTGCAGCCCAATCCGGTATATATATCAATACCTCACGATGGGTCCTCATCCCCATCTCAGTCAATATAGACTTGGCCTCTCGGGCCCACTCAGCTAGAATAGGGTATTCAACCCCAGGTAGTCTCACTCAGAGTACACATCTAGTAATTGTTCATGACATGCTATACAGTTATGAATACGGCTGAGTGTATGTGTCCAACATGGTATAAGGGTCACTTAGCTCTACATGCTTCCCTAATACTCTACAGATTGGCACAAGGCCCAAACACGACTACTCGCCCAAATACACAGATATAAGCCCAATCTCAGTCATTATACACAGTAAACTATCTGTCGAGGAGGACCAAGTCTAAATCCCCAGTCACAACACTACCACGCTCGTCACATGACGCGTGTTTCATCTCAGCATAGCACTGAATAGTGAAAATACGGAGTTTTAAACCCTTAGTACATCATTTATTACCACCACTCGCCTCGAATCGGAAAACGTCCTAGCTCGCCTTTCACTTGCCTCGCAAATCAACCTCCTCGGATGCCAAATCTGATCAAAATCAATAAGAATACATCAAAATAGGCTAAATGAACATAACCCAATCGAAATAACTCAAATTATACCAAAAATCACGAAGTTGCCAAAATCTGACCCTCGGGACCGCTTCTAAAAAATAATACCAAACTCATATTCAGATTCCTTATCTTGCCACGAGCCTATACATATAAAGTTTATCAAAATCGGACTCTGTTTGCCCATTCAAATAGATGATTTTCAATAACCCAGGCTTAGAGCAAAAACCTCCATTAATACACCTCCAATCCTCCATTTTCAGGTGTTAACTTCATAATTTAATAGTGTAATAACAAAAATTGGTTCCATAATTATTTCCTTGATGAATCCTATCGATTTCTCCTAAAACATTGCCTAATTCGCCTCTTAGAACAACACCCCAAATGTGATATAACTTCTTATTTTCGACCCCTTTCTGTTTCTATATTCACTGACAATTTTTCTGCTTCTGCGGAACCTTCATCGCTTAAGCAATACCGCTTCTGCTGTTCACCCGTCGCTTCTGCAATAATTCATTTAAATGGCAAGGACCGCTTCTGCGGTCAGCTTCTCGCACAAGCGAGACCGCTCCTGCGGAGTCCACTCCGCTTCTGCTACAATTCCCCACCTGCCCACATCCTCTTCTATGAAACTGGGCTCGCTTCTATGAGCCCACACCAACGTCAATTGGCCCGCTTCTGTAGAACTTGCCTGGACAGCCCCTGTCTGCTTCTGCGACCTCCTGGTCGCTTCTGCGGGGCCGCTTCTGCGGGGCCGCTTCTGCGGTTCCCCATTCGTAGAAGCGAAAAGCCCTGCTGCAACACACCATCAGTCCAAAAATTCCAAAAAATCTTCCGTAGACCCTCCGAAAATACAAATCCACTCTAAATCATCACACGAACTTGTTCCAATCATAAAAACATATCCTCAAACACACAAATCATCCAATTAAGGCTGGTTCAAGCCTAAGATTCAACCAAAACTTTCGAAACCTACATTCTATCAAAAACCCGACCAAACGATCTCCGAATGACCTGAAAATTTGCAGACATATCCAAAATCACCTAACGAAGCTACTGCAACTGTCGTAATTCAATTCTAACTCCCGGATCAAAATCTCACCTATCGATCGGATTCCACCAAAATTCCAACTTAGACAATTCGAGCCTATTTCTATACCGAACCTCCAAATTCAATTTCGATCACTCTCCTAAGCCACAAATGACCTCCCAAAGCTAACCAAATCATCAGAATTTGATTCCGAGCTCTCTAACTCACAAGTCAACATCCGATAGACTTTTCCCAACTATTCCTTCTTCTAAGAGACTATTTGTCTCATTTCCAACCAAACTCGATCCAAATTGACTCAAACTCACCAAACACATATATTGAAACATGAACAAGCATATAACGGGAAAAACGGGATGGTAACTCACGTGATGATGGGTCGGGTCATCACATTCTCCCAAGTTAAGCAAACGCTAGTCCTCGAGTGGGTCAAAAAACATACCTGGAGCCTCAAATAAGTGAAGATATCCGCTCTGCATCTCCTGCTCAATCTCCTAAGTAGCCTCCTCCACGGGCCAGCCTCTCCACTTTACCTTAACTGAAGCAATGTCTTTGGACCTCAACTTTAGAACTTGTCTACCCAGAATAGCCACCGGCTCCACATCATAAGACATATCACCATCAAGCTGAATCGTACTGAAGTCCAACACATGATATGGATCCCCGACATACTTTCGGAGCATAGACACATGGAATACTGGATGAACACTGGACAAGCTGGGTGGCAAAACAACTCATATGCCACCTCCCCAATCCTCCTGAGTATCTCAAAAGGACCAATGAACCTGGGACTCAGTTACCCCTTCTTCCCAAACCTCATAACACCCTTCATGGGTGAAACCTTCAACAATTCTCTATCACCAACCATGAAAGATAATTCTCGAACTCTACGGTCCACATAGCTCTTCTGGCGTTACTGTGCTGTGCGAAGCCTCTCCTTGATCAACTTCACTCTATCCAAAGCATCCTGAACTAACTCAGTCCCAATCAATCTAGCCTCACCAGGCTCAAACCATCACATGGGAGATCTACACCGTCTACCATACAACACCTCATACGGGGCTATCTGAATACTCGACTGATAACTGTTGTTGTAGGAAAACTCTGAAAGTGGAAAAAACTCATCCCATGAACCTCCAATATCAATCACATATACATGCAACATATCCTCTAAGATCTGAATAATGCGCTCGGACTATCCGTCTGTCTGAGGATGAAATGTTGTGCTCAACTCTACCTGCGTACCCAGCTCCCGCTGGAATGCCCTCCAGAAATGAGAAGTGAACTGAGTACCTCTATCTGATATGATAGATACTGGGACCCCATGCAATCTGACAATCTCTCAAATAAAGATCACTGCTAACCGCTCCGATGAGTAAGTAGTACATACTAGAATGAAGTGTGCGGATTTGGTCAGCCGATCTACAATCATCCACACTGAATCAAATTTCCTCGAAGTTCGAGGGAGCCCAGTCACAAAATCCATGGTAATCTGCTCCGATTTCCACTCAGGAATAACCATACGTTGAAGAACACCGCCCAGTCTCTGATGCTCATGCTTGACCTGCTGGCAGTTGAGAAATCTGGCCACATGACTAACAATATCCTGCTTCATCTTCCTCTACCAATAATGTTGTTTCAAATCCCGGTACATCTTCGTGATACCCAGATGAATGGAGTACCGCGAGCTGTGAGCCTCCTCTAATATCAACTCTTGAAGGCCATCTATATTGGGCACACAGATACGGCCCTGCATCCTCAAAACACCATCACTATCAATGGTCACATCTCTAACATCATTGTGTAGAACTCTGTCCTTAAGGACAAGCAAATGTGGATCATCATACTGATGCTCTCTGATATGATCACAAAAAGAAGACCGAGAGACAACACTCGGCTCGGCTCAGAAACATCCAATCTCACTAGCCGGTTGGCCAAAGCCTAAACATCATATGCAAAGGGCATCTCCCCATTTGGAATATAAGCTAAGCTGCCCATACTGACCGCTTTTCAGCTCAAAGCGTCGGACACAACATTGGACTTCCCTGGATGATACAATATTGTGATGTTATAATCCTTAAGTAACTCTAGCCACCTCTGTTGTCTCAAATTAAGGTCCTTCTGTTTGAACAAATGCTAAAGGCTGCGATGATCAGTATACACCTCACAAGAAACACCATATAGGTAATGTCTCCAAATCTTAAGAGTGTGAACTATGGCTGCTAGCTCCAAATCATGTACAGGGTAGTTCCTCTCATGGGGATTTAGCTGGCGAGAAGCATAAGCAATGACTCTACCCTCCTAAATCAATACACAACCAATGGCAACTCTTGAGGCATAACAATACACAATATCAAGACTGGTGCCGTGGTCAATGCTGTCTTGAGTTTCTGAAAGCTCTCCTTACACTCCTTGGACCACATAAAAGGATCACCCTTCTGAGTCAATCTAGTCAAGGGTGAAGCAATAGAAGAGAATCCTTGAACAAATCAGCGATAATACCCTGCCAATCCCAAGAAACTACGAATCTCAGTAGCTGAGGTCAGTCTAGGCCAACTCTGCACTGCCTCTATCTTCTTTGGATACACCTGAATACCATCACTGTACACCACGTTCCCTAAGAATGCCACAGACTTGAGCCAGAACTTACACTTGGAGAACTTGGCATACAACATCTCCTCCCGCAACCTCTGTAATACAACTCTAAGATGCTGGGCATGTTCCTCCTAGCTACGGGAGTACACCAGGATATCATCTATGAACACGATCATGAAGGAGTCCAAATATGGCCATAATACACTGTTCATCAGATGCATGAACACGGCTGGGGCATTGGTCAGCCCAAAAGACATCACAAGAAACTCATAGTGCCCATACGTCGCCCTGAAGGCTGTCTTCATAATATCAGAGTCTCTAATCTTCAGCTAGTGATAGCCTGAACGAAGATCAATCTTCGAGAATACCCTAGCTCCCTAGAGTTGATCAAATAAATCATCAATGCGTGGCAGAGGATACTTGTTCCTCACTGTTACTTTGTTCAGCTGCCTATAGTCAATACACATCCTCATTGAGCCATCCTTCTTCTTAAAAAACAACACCGGTGCACCCCACGGTGACACACTCGGCAGAATAAACCCCTTATCTAGGAGTTCGTGGAGCTGCTCCTTCAGTTCTTTCAACTCAGCTTGTACCATACGATAGGGATGAATAGAAATAGGTTGAGTGCCTGGAACCAAGTCAATCCCAAAACCAATGTCCCTGTTTGGCGGCATGGACGGCAGGTCTGAGGGAAATACATCAGGAAAATCCCGCACAATGGGAACAGAATCAATACTGGGAGTCTCAACTCCGATGTCCCGCACAAATGCCAAATAGGAAAGACATCCCTTCCCAACCATCCGTTGGGACTTGAGGAAAGATATTACCCTACTGGGTACATGTCACGACCCCAAACCCTGGTCGTGATGGCGCCCAACACAATGCTAGGCAAGCCCGACCATATTACCCCTTAAATCCGCCAGTTATTAATCAAATTAAACTTAAACAGTAAATGATCACATACGGTGATAAGCGAAATGTAAAGCACACAAAATACGGTCCCAACCATATCGTGGTGGCACGAGACTGAGCCTCTACAGATTTAAAATCCTATTACAAACAAGTCTAGGCAAAAGGAATCAACAAGATGATAAAGAAGGAGAAAACAGGCTCTGCGGACGTTGGCAGCTACCTCGTAGTCTCCGCAAGAAGTAGATGTGTGCAGGCAGCAACAACAACTCAACCGCTCTCGGGTACTTGTGAATCTGCACAAAAAGTGCAGGGGAGTGGGGTGAGTATATTTCAACTCAGTGAGTAACAATAATAAATAATAACTGAAAGTAAGAACTTGTGCTATCACTTAGCAGTTCTAAGGCAACCCTTACAGGTACGTCATCACTGTGGTAGTACTCCGATCTCCAATCCACATCTATCTCTACAAGATCCCACACTGATCAAACCCTCACTCGTACCCCTACGGTGTACGGTCATCTCAATATATGAAGACACATACCTATGTCTATAATGTATAAGTATTTAAGTAGATAATAGGATATGATTAAGTATAATGATGCGGCGTGCAGCCCGCTCCAATACATATACCGCCGCGGCGCGCAGCCCGCTCCATTTAACATCGACGGCGCTCACTGGGGGTGTATACAGACTTCGGAGGGGCTCCCTAGGCCCAAGCACTATTATACTGCGGCGTGCAGCCCGATCCACACATGTATTACTGCGGCGTGCGGTCCGATCCAATATATATATGTATATATATTTATACTGCTGCGGCGCGCAACACGATCCCATAATATACACCAGTGCTCACTGAGAATGTGTAACGGACTCAGACTCCGAAGGGGCTCCTACAGCCCAAGCGCAATAATACTGCGGCGTGCAGTCCGTCCCATATGTATAGTACATGTATATTACATGTATATTACTACGGCGTGCAGTCCGATCCAATATATGTACTGCTGCGGCGCGCAGCCCGATCCAATATAGGTATATATGTATATTACCTCATAATGGGTCCTCGACCCTATCTCAGTCAATATAGACTTGGCATTTCAGGCCCACTCAGCTAGAACATGGAATTCCACCCTAGATAATCTCTCCTGATGTACACATCTAGTACATGCTCATATTATGCTATACAGCTAGATCTACGACTGAGTGAATGTTTCCAACACGATATACATGTCACCTAGCTCTACGGGTTCCCTAATGCTCTACAGATCGGCACAAGGCCCCAAACATGGCTATTAGCCCAATTGTACAGTTATAATCTCATTAACAGTCGTACAACACAGTATTCTATTAGCCGGGAAGGACCAAGTCCAAGTCCCCAATCAC
The DNA here is from genome assembly GCA_032618575.1 of Nicotiana noctiflora. Taxonomy (NCBI): domain Eukaryota; kingdom Viridiplantae; phylum Streptophyta; class Magnoliopsida; order Solanales; family Solanaceae; genus Nicotiana; species Nicotiana noctiflora. The sequence goes on along the minus strand of JASVEL010009053.1, from coordinate 17,454 downwards.
AACGTCATCACGCCCATCATAAGACGCGTGTCTCATCTCAATATAGCACTGTGAAGTGCTAGTACGGGGTTTCAAACCATCAATACATCATTTACTACTACCACTCACCTCGAACCGGTGGAAGCTTCAATCCGCCTTGCGCTTGCCTCGCAAATCAATCTCCTCGGAAGCCAAATGTGCTCAAAATCATAGAGAATGCATCAATAAATGCTAATTTCACGCAATTCATTCGAAACAACCCAAATTATATCAAAACCCACAAGTTGTCAAAACCAGACTTTTGGTGCGCTTCTCGAAAAATTATATAGGTTACATATTCGGAACCCTCGTCTCAATATGAGTCTAGGCATATAAAATTTACCAAAATCGGACTCCATTTGCCCACTCAAAACCTTGATTTTCTAAAGTTCAAGCCTAGGGTTAAATCTTCCATGAATCACCCCAAATTCCTCCATTTTCATGATATAATTGCATAATATTATCAATACTAATCATAGTCTAAGTCCATAGTTGATTACCTGATGATTTCCCTTGAGTTTCTCTTCAAAATCGCCCAAATCGCCTCTAAAGCCGAGACCCAAATGTGTGAAATGTTTCTAAAATTTTCTAACTTCTGATACAATTAATTCACTGTGATTTTCGCTTCTGCGGACCGTTTTCCGCCCCTGCGGAACCGCTTTTGCGACCAATTGGTCGCTTCTGCGAACCCAGGCCTATTTGGCCATTTCCGCTCCTGCGATACATGTACCGCTCCTGCGGGTCCGCTTCTGCGTATAAAATTCCGCCCCTGCGGTCCTTTCTGCCTCTGCGATCAAGAGTCCGCTCCTGCGGACTCGCCTATGTGGTCAACAAATCCGCTTCTGCGGTTTTCCCCCATCTCTCTCTTGACCGCTTCTGCGGTCCCCTCTTCGCTCCTGCGATGCCGCTTCAGCGGAGACGATTCCGCTTCTGCGAAGTCACTCGCCCCTGCGCCCTCTTGCCCGCTCCTGCGGACTCGCTCCTGCGCCCCCATTTCCGCAGGAGCGAAAACAACAGAACAGAATCACAACCTGCAATTATTTCCACATTTTCTCCCGTTTAGCCATCCGAAAACACCCCGAGGCCCCCGGGACCTCATTCAAACACCCCAACACATCTTAATACCTTATTCGAACTTGTTCCAATCCTCAAAACATGTCTAACAACATCAAAACCCATAATTCACATCGGATTCAAGCCTAAATTCCTTAAAACCTTCCGAATTACACAATCAATCAAAAACTCGGCCAAACGACGTCCCAATGACCTGAAATTTTGCGGACATATCCAAAATCACATAACGAAGCTACAGGAATTGTCGGAATTCCATTCCGACCCCGGATCAAAATATCACCTACCGTTGGATTTCGCCAAAATTCAACCTTAGCCAATTCAAGCCTATTTCTACACCGGACCTCCAAATTCAATTCCGATCACTCTCCTAGCTCACAAATGACCTCCCGCAGCTGACCGAATCATCAAAATTTGATTCCGAGCTCTATAACTAAATAGTCAACTCCGGGTTGACTTTCCTTATTCAAGTTTCCTTCAAAAAGGCTATATGCCTCATTTTCAATCCAATTCACCCCTAACTCACCCGATAGACTCTAACACTGATATAAAATCATAATACATGTAATTACAACATAACGGGGTGGTAATTCCCGTGACGACGGGCCGGGTCGTCACATTTTCCCCCTCTTAAGCAAACGCTCGTCCTCGAGCGGGTCAAGAAACATACCTGCAGTCTCAAACAAGTGAGGATATCGGCTCCGCATCTCCTCCTCAACCTCCCAAGTAGCCTCCTCCACGGGTCGACCTCTCCACTGAACCTTAACTGATGCAATCTCCTTCGACCTCAATTTTCTTACCTGGCGACCCAAAATGGCAATAGGCTCCACATCATATGATAGATCACTCTCAAGCTGAATGGTACTGAAGTCTAATACATGAGACGGATCCCCGATGTACTTCCGGAGCATAGACACATGGAATACTGGATGAACGCTGGATAAACTGGGTGGCAAAGCCAACTCATATGCCACCTCTCCAACTCTCCGAGTATCTCAAAAGGACCAATGTACCTGGGACTCAGCTTCCCTTTCTTCCCAAACCTCATGACACCCTTCATAGGTGAAACCTTCAACAATACTCTTTCACCAACCATGAAAGACAACTCTCGAACTCTACGGTCTGCGTAACTCTTCTGGCGAGACTGTGCTGTGCGAAGCCTCTCCTGGATCAACTTTGCTCTATCCAGAGCATCCTGGACTAACTCAGTCCCTATCAATCGATCCTAAGTTTTAAATAATAGAACTGGCCAGTCCTTAAATGCCAATGCAAGGACTGGCTGTAGGTTAAATAAGTCCTAAAAGCTGAATACCAGTGTCACGACCCGGATTTTCCCCCAACATCGGGATCGTGATGGCGCCTACTCGTGGTAGCTAGGCAAGCCACCGTATTCATACTATCCCGTTTTTAACACAATTTTAATTAAATAAATTCGGAATACTTTATCGAAATGGAAATAACAAAACATAAGGTGAAAATCATACTGAAATCCTCTACCCAAGACGTGGAGTCACCAACTCACAAACTACTATGGAATACTACACATAAAAGTCTGAAGAAATATAACACAATTCTGTTTGTCTCGGAACAAAGAGACTCCGGCTAATAACATAAATAAAGAGAGAGACGCCGGGCCTGCGGACGTCTGCAAGCTACCTCGGTCTCAAATATGATCAACTCCCACGCAATCTATTTACTGCTGCTGCTGCTCCTGATCGTAACCTGGACCCGTGCAAAAACGCACAGAAGTGTAGCATCAGCACAACCGACCCCATGTGCTGGTAAGTGCCTGGCCTATCCCGGCGAAGTAGTGACAAGCCTAGGACCAGACACCCACATAACCTGTGCACATAAACCTGTGCAATTCAATATATATATATATATATATATATGTACCACAAAATAACAAGAAATAATCGAGTATTAACACAATAAGGAATATCTTAAAGAATTCAACAATTAACCACAGTTAATAATTTCACAAGGAAAAACAAAGTATAATGTAAACACAAGTAATATCAATTCAAGAAATAGCAAATAGTTGCACCGCATCACCCTTCGTGCTTTTACTCTCATCCTCACCAAATAAACAAATAAAGTACACGGCATCACCCTTCGTGCTTTTACTCTCATCCTCACATCCATAGTACGGCATGATCCTTCGTACATGGTTCAATAACGGGGCACGGCATGATCCTTCGTGCATAATCAATAAATAAACATGGCACGGTATTAACCTTCGTGCATAAATAAATAAACATGGCACGGCATCACCCTTCATGCATTATCACTCTTCCTCACCCAAATAACAATCACAGTTAAGGGCAAAGAAAGAAACAGTAATTCATAAACCGTCCCATCAAGGGCAATCAATAATTATCTTCACAACAAGTCCCAACAAGGGAGAACAATAACAATTCATTCGTAATATATCTCAAAATAATCATTTTCCAACGACTCACGGTCATACTAGACGCCAATGTATGGATGCTCGTCACCACAGCCCATACACCGCACTCGATCACATAACACATAACACATAATCCTATTCCCTCAAGCTAGGATAGAACAAACACTTACCTCGAATGCTTATGAACAATTCAATCCGTGGAAATGTCTTTTCTTTCAACTTGGCTCCAATCCAACCGTATCTATACACAATTGATTTAATATCATCAATTCTACTCAACAAACTAATTCTTAAGACCAAATACAACTTTTACAACATTCTGCCCCGGAATAGTGAATTTCAACCCCGGGCCCACATGGTCGGAATTCGGGGTTAGGACCAAAATCCGATTACCCATCCCCCCACGAGTTCATGTATATGATTTGTTTCAAAATAGGACCTCAATTCGAGGTCCAATTCCCTAATTTATGAAAAACCCTATTTTCTAACAAAAACAAGAATTCTACCATGAAAATCATTGATTTCTTATGAAAAACATGTTTAATGATGTTAGGAATTGAAAGAATTAAGTAAAAAGTGACTTACAATCGTTTTGATGAAGAAGAAATCCTTGAAGAATCGCAAATGGGTGTTTTGGTTTTGTAAAAAGTGAAGAAATGACTGAAATTCATGTTTTTCAGGTCTCTGTGTTCGCATTTGCGAACATGGGTTCGCAATTGCGAACCCCGACCAATTTCTGGAGTTTGAAAAATAAGCTAAGGCTGGGAAGTTCGCATTTGCGAACATTTGTTCGCATTTGCGAACACTGGCAGTCAAAGGGATGTTCGCATTTGCGAACCAAGGCAGTATGGGATGTTCGCATTTGCGAACAATGGTTCGCATTTGCGAACCAAGGCAGCACTGGGGACCTTCGCAAATGCGAACAATTGTTCGCATTTGCGAACAAGGCTGGCAATGGGGACCTTCGCAAATGCGAACAATTGTTCGCATTTGCGAACAAGGCTGGGCCAAAGGGGGCTTCGCATTTGCGATAAAGGTTCGCATTTGCGAGCTTGTCCCCTTCGCAATTGCGAGAAATACTTCGCAATTGCGAAGCCAACAGCTGGGTGAAAAACCAGCAGTTCAAAAATTCAGAATTTCATCCAACGGCCTATCAAATCTTTACCCGAGCCCCCCGGGCTCCAAACCAAACATGTACATAACCTCAAAAACACATTATGGACTTGTTCGTGCGATCACATCGCCAATACCACTTCGTTTTAATCAGATCAAGCCTCAAACTCATGATTTTCATACTTTTGATTTTCAAAACTTCTTAACTTGGAACTCAAGGTCCAAAACATCTCAAACGACATCCAAATGTCACCAAACTTTACAGAAATCACATATATAATATTTAAGACTTGTACCGGGCGTCGGAACCAAAATACGAGCCCGATACCAAGGTCAATTAATTTATTTCCTTTAATAATTACATCAAAAATAATTTCACATAAAAATTCATAACTTGGGCTCTAGGCCTCAGAATTCGACTCCGGACGCACGTCCAAGTCCCATATTTTCCTACGGACCTCTCGGGACCATCCAATCTCGGGTCCGGATCCGTTTACCAAAAATGTTGACCGAAGTCAACCATATCAATATTAATATCATTTTTATCCAAATTTCTCATAGAATTCATATTTTCTATCACAAAAGCTTTCCGGCTACATGCTCGGATTGTGCACGTAAATCGAGGCAACATAGAATGAGGTTTTCAAGGCCTCAGAAGCTCGAAATGATTAATTAAATAAGTGATGACCCTTTGGGTCGTCACATAAGCAAACTTAGCAAGTGGAAAGAACTCATCCCACGAACCACCAAAGTCGATCACACATGCTCGCAACATATCCTCCAGGATCTGAATAGTGCGCTCAGACTGCCCGTCTGTCCGGGGGTGAAATGCGGTGCTCAACTCAACCCGCGTACCCATCTTTCACTGAAATGCTCTCCAAAACTGAAAAGTGAACTGATTGCCTCGGTTAGATATAATAGACACTGGGACCCCGTGGAACCTGACATTCTCCCGAATAAAGATCGCCGCCAACCGCTCCGATGAGTAAGTAGTGCTAACTGGGATAAAATGTGCTGACTTGGTCAGCCGATCAACAATCACCCATACAGAATCAAACTTCCTCGCTGTCCGAGGGAGTCCAATAACAAAATCCATGGTGATCCTCTCCCATTTCCACTCGGGAATGACCATACGCCGAAGAACACCGCCCGGTCTCTGATGCTCATACTTGACCTGCTGGCAATTAAGCCTAACAATATCCATCTTCATTTTTCTCCACCATTAGTGTTGTCTCAAGTCTTGGTACATCTTGGCGGAACCTGGGTGAATAGAGTACCGCGAACTGTGTGCCTCCTCAAGTATCAACTCCCGCAAACCATCAACATTGGGCACGCATATACGGCCCCGCATCCTCAGAACACCATCACTGTCGATAGTCACATCTCTAACATCATTATGCTGCACTCTGTCCTTAAGGACAAGCAAATGTGGGTCATCATACTGTCGCTCCTTGATGTGATCATATCAGGAAGATCGAGAAACAACACAAGCCAACACTCGACTCGGCTCCGAAATATCTAATCTCACTAGCCGATTGGCTAGGGCTTGAACATCATAAGCAAATGGCCTCTCCCAAACTGGGATGAAAGCTAGGCTGCCCATACTGACCGCCTTCCGACTCAAAGTATCGGCCACCACATTGGCCTTCCCCGGATGATACAAAATAGTGATGTCATAATCCTTAAGCAACTCCAGCCACCTCCGCTGTCTCAAATTAAGGTCCTTCCGTCTGAATAAGTGCTGAAGGTTGCGATGATCCGTGAACACCTCACAGGAGACACCATACAGGTAATGCCTCCAAATCTTCAAAGCATGAACTATGGCTGCTAGCTCCAAATCATGAACATGGTAGTTCTTCTCGTGGGGCTTCAACTAACGAGAAGCATAAGCAATGACCTTGCCCTTCTGCATCAATACACAGCCAATGCCAACTCCTGAGGCATCACAATATACAGTATAAGGATCTGAAGCTGTCGGCAGAATCAAAACTGGTGCTATGAGGCTGTCTTGAGCTTCTGAAAGCTCTCCTCGCTTTCTTCGGACCATAAGAAAGGAACACCCTTCTGAGTCAATCTTGTCAAGGGTGAAGCAATAGATAAGAATCCCTAAACGAATCGGTGATAATACCCTGCCAATCCCAGAAAGCTACGGATCTTAGTAACTGAGGTCGGTCTGGGCCAACTCTGCACTGCCTCGACCTTCCTCGGATCTACCCGAATACCATCACAGGACACCACGTGCCCTAAGAATGCCACGGACTCAAGCCAGAACTCACATTTGGAGAACTTGGCATACAACTTCTCCTCTCTCAACCTCTGCAACACAATACTCAAGTGCCGAGCATGCTCCTCCTGGCTACGAGAGTATACTAGAATGTCGTCAATGAACACAATCACAAATGAATCAAGATGCGACCTGAACATACTGTTCATCAGATGCATAAATGCTGCTGGGGCGTTGGTCAGCCCAAAAGACATCACAAGGAACTCATAGTGACCATATCTGGTCCTGAATGCAGTCTTCATAATGTCAGACTCTCTAATCTTCAGCTGATGGTAGCCTGAACGAAGATCAATCTTCGAGAACACCCTAGCTCCCCGGAGCTGATCAAATAAATCATCAATACGAGGCAGAGGATACTTATTCTTCACTGTTACTTTGTTTAGCTGCCTATAGTCAATACACATCCTCATAGATCCGTCCTTCTTCTTAACAAACAGGACCGGTGCACCCCACGGTGACACACTCGGCCGAATGAACCCCTTATCTAGGAGTTCCTGGAGCTGCTCCTTCAATTCCTTCAACTCAGCTGGTGCCATCCGATACAGAGGAATAGAAATAGGCTTAGTGCCTGGCACCAAATCGATCCCAAAATCAATATCCCTGTCCGGCGGCATGCCCGGCAGGTCTGAGGGAAACACATCAGGAAAGTCTCGCACAATGGGAACAGAATCAATACTGGGAGTCCGGGCCTCGACCTCCCGCACAAATGCTAAATAAGAGAGACATCCCTTCCCAACCATTCGTTGGGCCTTGAGGAAAGATATTACCCAGCTAGGTACATACTCAGTCGTGCCTCGCCACTCGATCCTCTGAATGCCCGGCATGGCCAAGGTGACTGTCTTAGCATGACAATCCAGAATATCATGACATGGAGATAGCCAGTCCATGCCCAATATAACATCAAAATCGATCATACTGAGAAGCAACAGGTCCACTCGGGTCTCCAGACCCCCAATAGTGACCAAACCGGACCGGTATACGTGGTCCACAATAATAGTATCCCCTACCGGGGTAGATACATGCACTGGCAGCTCAAGACTCCTTCGGGTCGTACCCAAATGAGGAGCAAAATATGTAGACACATAAGAATAAGTAGAACCAGGATCAAACAATACTGAGGCATCTCTGTGGCAGACTGAAATAATACCTGTGATAACTGCATCAGAAGCAACAGCCTTAGATCGGCCCTGAAAAGCATAGCATCTAGCCTGTCCGCCTGATCGGCCTCCCCCTCGAGGGCGACCTCTAGCTGACTGACCCTCACCCCTAGCTGGTGGGGCGGGTGCTGAAGTAGAAGGACCAGATGACGAGGGCTGCCCCCTCTGCTGATAAGATCTGGAAACAAGATGAGGACACTCCCTACGGTGGTGCCCAAACTCTCCGCACTCGTAGCAACTCCCCGGTGCTGGGGACTGAGTCTGATAAGGATCTCTGGCGCTGGAGTGGCCAGCTGATGAACTAGGCCGAGATGAACCCTGAGCAGATAGGGCCTGTGAAGAACTCTAAGCTGGCATGGCACTGAGAGATGGCTGACTCTGGTGCGAACCCTGATAACCCTGTCTAGAAGACCATCTGCGACGATCGGAGCGACTCGACTGCGAAGATCTAAAAGAGCGACCTCGGCTCTGCTGACTCTGGCCTCTGGTCTGAGTGCCACTGGAACTAGCTGCTCCTCGAGGCCTCTTGGCCTCCCTCTCATCCCGCTCCCTGCGACGATCTGTCTCTATGTCGCGAGCAATATCCACAGCATCCTCAAATGTATGACTCAAAACCCTCTCCCGAGTCATCAGAATACAAATGGGATAAATGAGGCCGTCCACGAAGTGCCAAATCCTTTTTTTTCGGAATGAACCAACCACGGTGCATATCTGGACAACTCTGTAAACCTGATCTCATACTCTGACACTGACATGTCCCCCTGACGGAGACCCTCAAACTGCCTACGCATCTCCTCTCTCTGAGATCGAGGCACCCATTTCTCCAAGAACATAGTGGAGAACTCCGGCCATGATAGTGGTGCTCGCTCCCGCCGGCTCGCGGCGCTCATAAGCCTCCCACCAAGCGAAGGTCGGCCCCCGAAACCGAAAGGTAGTGAAAGATACCCCACCGGACCCAAGATCCCCGCCGTACGAAGCATCCGACGGCACTTGTCCAGAAAACCTTGGGCATCCTCGCCCGGAGCACCAGTGAACACTGGAGGAGATAGTCTAGTGAACTTCTCGAGACGACGCTGCTCATCGTCTGTCATAGATGGGACCCTGTCCCCCTGAATCTGATCTGCTGGCTGAACCGAAACCACAGGCTGAACTAGAGGAGCCTCTGGTGTCTGTAAGCCCTGCACTGCTGGCTCTAGAGTGCGTACTGCAGGGGTCTGATGACCACCCCCGATCCCCGATGCAGCTGCTGCGGTAGTAACTGAAACCGCCTGTGCTTGGCCAGTGCAGACTGCTAGTATTTGAGCCAGGGTCTCCTGTAGACCCGGAATGACAATGAGCACATCTGGTGCCTGATCTGGTGCTACTGGCACCTCTGTAACTGGGGGCTGTGGGTCAGCTGGCACTGCCTCAGCTGCCCTAGCTCCGCCACGACCACGGTCACGTCCTCGGCCTCTAGCAGGTGGTAGTGGTGGTCGTCCTCCACGTCCGGATGATCGAGTTCTCGCCATCTACGAGAGAATAGAATGTGAAAGTTCAGTTCAAGCCAAAAGTAATCGCACGACAAGAATTCCAAGAATTGAAACTTTTCCTAAAAAGGTTTGCAGCCTCCCGAGGATAAGTACAGGCGTCCCCGTACCGATCCACGAGACTCTACCAACTGGCTCATGACTCGCGAGACCTGTTAACCTAGGCTCTGATACCAACTTGTCACGACCCCAAACCCTAGTCGTGATGGCGCCCAACACAATGCTAGGCAAGCCCGACCATATTACCCCTTAAATCCGCCAGTTATTAATCAAATTAAACTTAAACAGTAAATGATCACATACGGTGATAAGCGAAATGTAAAGCACACAAAATACGGTCCCAACCATATCGTGGTGGCACGAGACTGAGCCTCTACAGATTTAACATCCTATTACAAACAAGTCTAGGCAAAAGGAATCAACAAGATGATAAAGAAGGAGAAAACAGGCTCTGCGGACGCTGGCAGCTACCTCGTAGTCTCCGCAAGAAGTAGATGTGTGCAGGCAGCAACAACAACTCAACCGCTCTCGGGTACCTGTGAATCTGCACCAAAAAGTGCAGGGGAGTGCGGTGAGTATATTTCAACACAGTGAGTAACAATAATAAATAATAACTGAAAGTAAGAATTCCTGTGCTATCACTTAGCAGTTCTAAGGCAACCCTCACAGGTACGTCATCACTGTAGTAGTACTCTGATCTCCAATCCACATCTATCTCTTCAAGATCCCACACTGATCAAACACTCACTCGTACCCCTACGGTGTACGGCCATCTCAATATATGAAGACACCTGCCTATGTCTATAGTGTATAAGTATTTAAGTAGATAATAGAATATGAATAAGTATATTTGCTGCGGCGTGCAGCCCGCTCCAATACATATACCGCTGCGGCGCGCAGCCCACTCCATTTAATGTCGACGGCGCTCACTGGGGGTGTATATAGACTTCGGAGGGGCTCCCTAGGCCCAAGCACTATAATACTGCGGCGTGCAGCCCGATCCACACATGTATTACTGCGGCGTGCAGTCCGATCCAATATATATATGTATATATATTTATACTGCTGCGGCGCGCAGCCCGATCCCATAATATACACCAGTGCTCACTGAGAATATGTGCAGACTCAGACTCCGAAGGGGCTCCTACAGCCCAAGCGCAATAATACTGCGGCGTGCAGTCTATCCCACATGTATAGTACATGTATATTACATGTATATTACTGCGGCGTATAGTCCGATCCAATATATGTACTGCTGCGGCGCGCAGCCCGATCCAATATAGGTATATATGTATATTACCTCATAATGGGTCCTCGACCCTATCTCAGTCAATATAGACTTGGCCTTTCAGGCCCACTCAGCTAGAACAGGGAATTCCACCCTAGATAATCTCTCCCGATGTACACATCTAGTACAGGCTCATATTATGCTATATAGCTAGAGCTACGGCTGAGTGTAGGTTTCCAACACGTTATAAGGGTCACCTAGCTCTACAGGTTCCCTAATGCTCTAGAGATCGGCACAAGGCCCCAAACATGGCTATTAGCCCTATTGCACAGTTATAATCTTGTTAACAGTCATAAAACACAGTATTCTATTAGCCGGGAAGGACCAAGTCCAAGTCCCCAATCACAATGTCATCACGCCCATCATAAGACGCGTGTCTCATCTCAATATAGCACTGTGAAGTGCTAGTACGGGGTTTCAAACCCTCAGTACATCATTTACTACTACCCCTCACCTCGAACCGGTGGAAGCTTTAATCCGCCTTGCGCTTGCCTCGCAAATCAATCTCCTCGGATGCCAAATCTGCTCAAAATCATAGAGAATGCATCAATAAATGCTAATTTCACGCAATTCATTCGAAATAACCCAAATTATATCAAAACCCACAAGTTGTCAAAACCCGACTTTTGGTGCGCTTCTCAAAAAATTATATAGGTTACATATTCGGAACCCTCGTCTCAATACGAGTCTAGGCATATAAAATTTACCAAAATCGGACTCCATTTGCCCACTCAAAACCTTGATTTTCTAAAGTTCAAGCCTAGGGTTAAATCTTCCATGAATCACCCCAAATTCCTCCATTTTCATGATATAATTGCATAATATTATCAATACTAATCATAGTCTAAGTCCATAGTTGATTACCTGATGATTTCCCTTGAGTTTCTCTTCACAATCGCCCAAATCGCCTCTAAAGCCGAGACCCAAATGTGTGAAATGTTTCTGAAATTTTCTAACTTCGGATACACTTAACTCACTGCGATTTTCGCTTCTGCGGACCATTTTCCGCCCCTGCGGAACCGTTTCTGCGACCAATTGGTCGCTTCTGCGAACCCAAGTCTATTTGGCCAAATCCCCTGCGATACACGTACCACTCCTACGGGTCCGCTTCTGCGGATAAAATTCCGCCCCTGCGGTCCTTTCCGCCTCTGCGATCAAGAGTCCGCTCCTGCGGACTCGCCTATGCGGTCAACAAATCCGCTTCTGCGGTTTTCCCCCATCTCTCTCTTGACCGCTTCTGCGGTCTCCTCTTCGCTCCTGCGACGCCGCTTCAGCGGAGACGATTCCGCTTCTGCGAAGTCACTCGCCCCTGTGCCCTCTTGCCCGCTCCTGCGGACTCGCTCCTGCGCCCCCATTTCCGCAGGAGCGAAAACAACAGAACATAATCACAACCTGTAATTTTTTCCACATTTTCTCCCGTTTAGCCATCCGAAAACACCCCGAGGCCCCCGGGACCTCATTCAAACACACCAACACATCTTAATACCTTATTCGAACTTGTTCCAATCCTCAAAACACGTCTAACAACATCAAAACCCATAATTCACATCGGATTCAAGCCTAAATTCCTTAAAACCTTCCGAATTACACAATCAATCAAAAACCCGACCAAACGATGTCCGAATGACCTGAAATTTTTCGGACATATCCAAAATCACATAACAAAGCTACAGGAATTGTCGGAATTCCATTCCGACCCCCGAATCAAAATATCCCCTACCGTTCGGATTTCGCCAAAATTCAACCTTAGCCAATTCAAGCCTATTTCTACACCGGACCTCCAAATTCAATTCCGATCGCTCTCCTAGCTCACAAATGACCTCCCGGAGCTGACCGAATCATCAAAATTCGATTCTGGGCTCTATAACTAAATAGTCAACTCCGGATTGACTTTCCTTATTCAAGTTTCCTTCAAAAAGGCTATATGCCTCATTTTCAATCCAATTCACCCCTAACTCACCCAATAGACTCTAACACTGATATAAAATCATAATACATGTAATTACAACATAACGGGATGGTAATTCCCGTGACGACGGGCCAGGTCGTCACAGTACATAATCAGTCATGCCTCGCCACTCAATCCTCTGAATGGCCGGCATAGCCAATGTGACTATCTTGGCATGACAGTCCACAATAGCATGACACGAAGATAGCCAATCCATGCCCAAGATAACATCAAAATCAATCATGCTCAAAAGCAACAGGTCTACTCGGGTTTCCAGAGCCCCAAATGTGACAAGACAAGGCATGTACACATGGTCCACAACAATGGTATTACCCACCGGGGTAGATACATGCATGGGCAACGCAAGACACCCTCGGGTCGTGCCCAAATGAGGAGCAAAATATGTTGATACATAAGAATAAGTGGAACCGGAATCAAACAAAAATGATGCATCTTTGTGGCAGTGAAATAATATCTGTAATGACAGCATCAGAAGCGACTGCATCAGAATGGCCCTGAAGAGAATAGCATCTAGCCTGATCGGCCTCCCCCTCAAGGCGACCCCTAGCTGCCTGACCCTTACCCTTAGCTGGCGGGGCGGGTACTGAAGTAGATGGACCGGAAGATGAGGGTTGTCCCCTCAACTGATATGGCCTGGATACAAGATGGGGACACTCTCTACGGATGTGCCCAAACTCTCCACTCGAAGTAAATCCCAGGTGCTGGGGGCTGGGACTGATGAGAACCCCTCGCACTAGAGTGTCCGGCAGAAGAACTAGGTCGGGAAGAACCCTAAATAGATGGAGCCTGCGATGAACTCTGTGCTGGTAGAGCGTTGATAGATGGCTGCCCCTGGTGAGAACTCTGATAACCTCAGCTAGAAGATGACCCACGATACTCTGAGCGGGCTGGCTGTGAAGATCTGAAAGATCGACCTCTGCTATGCTGACTCTGACTTCTAATCTGAGTGCCACTGGAACTAGCTGATCCTCAAGGCCTCTTGACCTCCATTTCCTCTCGCTCCCTGCGATGATCTGTCTCTATGTCGCGAGCGATATCAACAAAATCCTCAAATGAGTGACTCAGAACCCTCTCTCGGGTTATCATAATACGGATAGGATAAATAAGCCCATAAACAAAGCGTATGATCCTCTCCCGATCTGTAGGAACCAACCACGATGCACATCTAGATAACTCTGTGAATCTAACCTTATACTCTGACACTGTCATGTCTCCCTGGCGAAGCCACTCAAACTTCCTGCACATCTCCTTCCTCTAGATCGAGGTATCCACTTCTCCAAGAAAATAGTGGAGATCTCCCGCCATGATAGAGGTGCTACCCCTGCCGGTCTACAACTCTCAAAAGCCTCCCACCAAGCGAAGGCTGATCCCTTAAACTGAAAGGTAGTAAAGGATACACTGCTTGACTCCAAAATCCCTGCTGTACGGAGCATCCGACAGCACTTGTCCAGAAAACCTTGGGCGTCCTCGCTCGGAGTACCATTGAATATAGGAGGAAATAATCTACTGAACCTCTCAAGACGATGTTGCTCGTCGTCGGGCATAACTGGGACCCTGTCCCCCTGAATTTGAATAGCTAGCTATATTAGGGCCACTGGCTAGGCTGGTGGAGCCTTAGGTGTCTGAAGGCCCTGCACTAACTGCTCTAGAGAGCGAGCTGCGGGGGTCTGATGACCACCCCCGATCACGGATGTAGCTGCTGCGGTGGAGGCTGAAACTGCCTGAGACAGGCCAGTGCAAACCGTCAATATCTAAGCTAGGGTCTCCTATAGACCCGGAATAACAATGGGCACTGCTGGTGCCTGAACAGGTGCTGCTGGGACCTCTGCAATCGGAGGCTGATCTGGAATAGGAACAACGGGTGGGTCAACTGGCACAGCCTCAGCAGCCCTACCCCTACCAAGGCCATGACCGCGTCCACAGCCTTCAGCAGGTGCCAATGGTGGTCGTCCGCTTCGCCCTGAAGCTCGAGTTCTCACCATCTGTGAGAGAATAGAATATCAAGTTTCGGTTCTCGATCAACAAAATTGCACGACAAGAATTTCAAGAATTTGAAGCTTTCCTAAATGGTTCTGCAGCCTCCCGAGGATAAGTACAGACGTCTCCGTACCGATCCGCGAGACTCTACTAAACTGGCTCATGACTTGCGAGACCTGTTACCCTAGGCTCTAATACCAACTTGTCACGACCCAAACCCCGGTCATGATGGTGCCCAACATATTGCTTGGAAAGCCCGACCATGTTTTCCTTATTACCAACCAATTGTTAATTAATCCTGATCAATTAAAGTTAATAGCTTGTTTTCATAATAGAAACAACAAGTGCAGAAACAAAATACATGAAATACTGCCCAACGAATCCGGTGTCACAAGTCTGAGCCTCTATATAAGGAAAAACATCCTATACAATCCAAGTATAGATAGAATAGTAATAGACATAAATGGAAGGAAGGAGAGAGATCGGGTCCTGCGGACGCCCGCATCTACCTCGATGTCTCCCAGATAACTGTAAAATAGCAACTGCGGATAGCTCAACTGCCCTCCTGAACACATGTATCTGCACATAAAGTGCAGGGAGTGGGGTGAGTATCTTTCAACTCAGTGAGTAACAATAATAAGTAATAACTGAAAGTAAAAACACTTGTACTATAACTAAACAATTCTAATAATAACCATACAGGTAAGTCATCTCTACAATGGTAAATCCAGTTCTAGTCCATTACTGTCTCACAATGATCCAACATTGATCTAGTCCTGATGCGGCTGATCCACACTCATACTGCTGCGGCGTGTAGCCCGATCCAATATATATGTATATATATATATATATATATATATATATATATATATATATATATATATATATATATATATATATATATATATATATATAATGTTGCGCGTGTAGCCCGGTCCAATATATGTATACTGCTGCGGCGTGCAGCCCGATCCAATATATAGATATACTGTTGCGGTGCGCAGCCCGATCCAATATATATAGTGCGCTTATTGGGGGTGTGTGCAGACTCCGGAGGGGCTCCTTCAGCCTAAGCATTATGATACTGTGGCGTGCAGTCCGATCCACATATATATTACTGCGGCGTGCAGTCCGATCCATATATATATATATATATATATATATATATATATATATATATATATATATATATATATATATATATATATATATATATATATTTATTTATTTATATTTGTATATATTATTGCAGCGTGCAGTCCGATCCAATATATGTTTATGTATATACTGCTGCGATGTGCAGCCCGATCCGGTATATATATCAATACCTCATAATGGATCCTCATCCCCATCTCAGTCAATATAGACTTGGCCTCTCGGGCCCACTCAGTTAGAACAGGGTATTCAACCCCAGGTAGTCTCACTTAGAGTAAACATCTAGTACTTGTTCATGACATGCTATACAGTTATGAATACGGCTGAGTGTATGTGTCTAACATGGTATAAGGGTCACATAGCTCTACAGGCTTCCCTAATACTCTACAGATTGGCACAAGACCCCAAACACGACTACTAGCCCAAATACACAAATATTAGCCCAATCTCAGTCATTATACACAGTAAACTATCAGTCGGGGAGGACCAAGTCCAAATCCCCAGTCACAACACTACCACGCTTGTCACATGACGCGTGTTTCATCTCAGCATAGCACTGAATAGTGCAAATATGGAGTTTCAAACCCTCAGTGCATCATTTATTACCACCACTCACCTCGAATCGGCAAAAGTCCTAGCTCGCCTTGTGCTTTCCTCGCAAATCAACCTCCTCGGATGCCAAATCTGATCAAAATCAATAAAGAATACATCAAAATAGGCTAAATAAACATAACCCAATCGAAATAACTCGAATTACACCAAAAACCATGAAGTTGCCAAAATCCGACCCTCGAGCCCGCTTCTCGAAAAAATACAAAATTCATA
This sequence comes from Nicotiana noctiflora, assembly GCA_032618575.1. Taxonomy (NCBI): domain Eukaryota; kingdom Viridiplantae; phylum Streptophyta; class Magnoliopsida; order Solanales; family Solanaceae; genus Nicotiana; species Nicotiana noctiflora. The sequence goes on along the minus strand of JASVEL010009053.1, from coordinate 661 downwards.
TTCAGATTCCTTATCTCACCACGAGTCATACATATAAAGTTTATCAAAATCGAACTCTGTTTGCCCATTCAATTTGATGATTTTCAATAACCTAGGCTTAGAGCAAAAACCTCCATTAATACACCTCCAATCCTCCATTTTTAGGTGTTAACTTCTTAATTTAATATTTTTAGGTGTTAAATTCTTAATTTAACAGTGTAATAACATAAATTGGGTCCATAATTACTTAAATGATGAATCCTCTCGATTTCTCCTCAAACATCGCCCAATTCGCCTCTTAGAACAAAGCCCCAAATGTGATATAACTTCTAAAATTCGACCCCCATCTGTTTCTATATTCACTGTTGAAACACACTAGCAGTCTAAAAATCCCATCCGCAGAAGCAAAAAGCCCTGTTGCAACACACCAGCAGTCCAAAAATTCCAAAAACTCTTCCGTAGACCCTCCGAAAACATCCCGAGGCCCCCAGGACCTCAACCAAAAATATAAATCCACTCTAATTCATCACACGAACTTGTTCCAATCATAAAAACATACCCTCAAACACATGAATCATCCAATTAACGCTGGTTCAAGCCTAAGATTCAACCAAAACTTCTCAAACCTACATTCTATCAAAAACCCAACTAAACGATGTCCGAATGACCTGAAAATTTGTAG
>JASVEL010009052.1:0-22835 GCA_032618575.1 Nicotiana noctiflora | reverse complement strand
TAAAAGAAAGAACACAAAATTTAACGTGGTTCGGATCAAAATAATCCAACGTCCACCAGAGAACAATTCCCTTTCTATTATTTACAAAGGAAGGGAGATTTCCCAATTACACTTAAGAGAATTTCTCTCTTAACTCTCTACTCACAACAATATATTGTATTGTTTTTGGGATGGTTTCTACAAATGAAAGAGTGCATCTATTTATAGGGGTAAGGACCTCCTCTTGATGTCATTGGTGACATCAAACTACCTCCTCTCCCATGACATCAAAGGAGGAAGTTTCCTCCTACCATTCATGCCAACTTTTTCCACCAACTCTTCCAATTGCATGCCATTGTTGACTAAATCTAAACCAACATTTTCAGCATGCCATTGTCGACTAAAACATAAACCAACATTTTCAGGGATCATAACATTTGTACCCTTTCTGATGACGCGAATAACCTAAGAAGACACATTTAATGGCTGGGCAATCCCGTTGTAAGAAACAAGAAGAATTTAACCATGGTTGAACATACCACTTCCACCTAACAATTGTTCTCTTCGGAGTTGCATCAGTTGATACACACCCCCGCCAAGTCTTTGCAGTGTGCAAACTTAGCGAGCGGGACTATCTTGGTCAACATATCTGCAGCATTATCGTCCGTGATAACCTTCACGACCTTGATAGTTCCCTCTTCAACAACATCTCGAAGGAAATGAAATCTGACATCAATGTGTTTAGTGCGCTCATGAAATCTTTGATTTTTCATTAGATGAATAGCACTCTGACTATCACATCTAAGAGTTGATTCCAGCCGAACCAAACTCAATTCCGCCACTAAACCTTTTAACAGATAGCTTCCTTCACTGCCTCCGCTGCTGCCATGTATTCTGCTTCTGTCGTAGACAAAGCGACAATCGACTGCAGAGTCGACTTCCAACTAACAGCACTGCCAACGAGGGTAAAGATGTATCCAGTTGTGGACCTTCTTCGGTCAAGATCTCCTGCATAGTCAGAATCCACATAACCAAGAATTGAAATACCTCCACCACTTTTTCGAAAAGTCAGACCAACACTAGAAGCTCCTTTGAGATATCTTAATATCCACTTGACAGCTTCCCAATGCCTCTTTCCTGGGCTGGACATGTATCTACTTACCACACTTACGGATTGAGCAATATCTGGACGTGTGCATACCATAGCATACATAATGCTACCAACTGCACTGGCATAAGGAATCTTTGACATATGCTCCACCTCATCCTCGGACTGGGGCATTTGTAACTCTGAAAGTTTAAAACGAGGAGCTAATGGTGTACTTACAGACTTGCACGCATGCATATTGAATCTCTCGAGAATCCTTTTAATATACCTCTTTTGAGAAAGATGTACTGCACCGTCTTCTCTTGAAATCTTCATACCAAGGATTTTCTTTGCAGCTCCTAAATCCTTCATGTCAAATTCCTTACTCAATAGTTTCTTCAAAGCATTTATCTCTGTAATGTTGTTAGCAACAATAAGCATATCATCAACATACAACAATAAATAAATCATTGAGTTACCAGACATCTTCTTGTGATACACACAGCTATCAAATGCACTCCTTGAGAATTCATGTGTAGTCATGAATGCATCAAACCTTTTGTACCACTGTCTAGGGGATTGCTTCAAACCATACAAAGACTTCTTTAGTTGGCATACATGATTTTCTTTTCCTTCAGCTAGGAAACCTTCAGGCCGATCCATATAGATTGTCTCTTCTAGATCACCGTGTAAGAAAGCAGTTTTGACATCAAGCTGTTGAAGCTCCAAGTCAAATTGTGCAACCAATGCTAGTAGAACGCGAATTGAGCTATGCTTCACGACCGGAGAGAAAATTTCATTGTAGTCAATTCCCTCCTTCTGACCGAAACCTTTTGCAACCAATCTCGCCTTAAACCTAGCATCTTCCACTTCAAGAATTCCCTTTTTCTTTCTGTAGATCCACTTGCATCCAACTGTCCTCTTCCCCTTTTGTCTTTTCACTAAGACCCATGTCCTGATTCTTGTGAAGTGACTCCATCTCTTCTGTCATGGCTAACCGCCATTGTGCAACATCCTTGCAAGAAGTTGCTTCAATATACGAGGAGGGCTCCAGATCCTTAATCTCTTCTTGTGCAGCTACGAACGCATATGCAATCAAGTTTGCTTGATTTATTAGGCGTTCCGGTTCTCGTGTCTGCCTTTTCTCCCTCCCCTTCGCAATTGTGTATGGTTCATCGACAGCAAGTTCTTCAAGATCTACATCTTCTGACTCATCTTTAACCTGAGTCTCTTGATCCTTTTCCTTGGCAAGCACCACCGGAGGCTCCACCTGCTCGTTGTTCTTGTTTCCTGAAAACTCCACGGAAACTTTACGGGGATCAAGTATAGAGGATTCATCAAAGGTGACATCTCTACTAACTATAAATTTGAGTAAAGATAAACACCAAAGTTTGTACCCTTTTACTCCATCTACATACCCTACGAATATGGCCTTCTTAGCCCTTGGTTCAAGCTTTCCTTCATTAACGTGATAATAAGTTGGACACCCAATACTCAGTAAGTATGAATAGTTAGAGGGTTCACCTGACCACACCTCATTCGGAGTCTTAAAGTCAATTGCCAATGCTGGAGATCGATTGACAACATGAGCGGCGGTGTGAACTACTTCAACCCAAAATACTTTGGACATTTTGGCTTGTATGAGCATACAACGAGCCTTTTCAAGAAGAGTTTTGTTCATTCTCTCGGCAACTCCATTCTGCTGTGGGGTATGCCTGATAGTCCTATGTCTTGAGATCCCATGAACCTTGCATAATTCATTAAACTCTTCATTGCAAAACTCCAAGCCATTGTCTGTGCGAAGATACTTGATTTTCCGCTCCATTTGATTTTCAACCAAAACCTTCCACTCTTTAAATGCTTCAAAAGCATCACTTTTTGCCTTCAAAAAATACACCCAAACCTTTCGTGAGAAATCATCAATAAAAGTGAGAAGATACCTCTTTCCGCCCTTCGATGGAAGTTTAGAGGGACCCCATAAATCTGAATGGATGTAGTATAGCACTCCTCTTGTCTTGTGTTTGCCGGTGCTGAAGCTGACCTTCTTCTGCTTCCCTAGAACGCAGTGCTCACAGAAGTCAATAGTGCCGATCTTCTCACCTTCCAAAAGGTTACGATTGCTCGGCATCTCCAGTCCACGTGCGCTCATATGACCCAGTCTCATGTGCCATATTCTTGCTTTGTCATCATTAGATAACTGCACTGTAGATGCATTTGCAGAGCCAACAATGGTGCTTCCGGCCAATGTGTAAAGGCCATTCTCCAGCTTGCCTTTCAGCATGACTAAAGAACCTTTAGTCACCTTCATAGTTCCTCCTTCGCTCATGTACCTGTAGCCTTGTTCATCCAGAGTATCCAAGGAGATCAAATTCTTCTTCAGATCAGGAACATGACGGACTTGTATAATAGTCCTCACGACTCCATCATGGCAGCGAACTCGAACCGAGCCAATGCCAACTATTGCACAAGTTGCATTATTGCCCATTACTACGGTTCCTCCACTTTTCTCATAGCTGCTAAACCAGTCTTTTCGGAACGTCATATGCAGAGTACAAGCAGAGTCTAACACCCATTTGTTTCCATAATTACTATTATTACACGATGTTGTTAGTACATAATCATTATCAAAATCATGTACCTGTTCAACCGTAGATGCACTCGCTTTTCTTTGGACTTTGACATTGGGCAATCTCGTTCGAAGTGCCCCTTCTTGCCACAACCCCAACACTCTGTATTCTTCTTGTTCACACGAGACTTTGATCCGTACTTTGATTTGCTCTTTCCTTATTGGCTAGTCCGGCCTCTCACAAAGAGCCCACTTGCCTGGTCATCTCTGTCTCATTCGATGTGTCTCCGCACATCACTAGAGTTAAGTGCCTGCCGCACTTGCTCAAGCTTGATAGGCTCCTTGCTATACATCATTGAATTCTCAATATCACGATATCCCGAAGTCAATGAAAATAGCAAAGCACATGCAAGCGTCTCCTCCTCCCTTTTAATTCCTGCAATCTGTAAGTCCATGACAAGTTTATTGAACGCATCTAAATGATCTTGTAACGAAGTACCTGACCCCATCTTAAATGTGTGAAGATGTTGTTATAACAACATCCTTGTTGTCACTAATCGGTCATGATATAGCCCTTCTAGCTTTTCCCATAACTCTTTGGCCGTCTCTTCGGTACCTGTACTCACTTCACAAAGCACGTTAGGTGCAAGGGATAGTTGGATTGCACTCAATGCATCCCCTTCAATCTTCTCCATGTCGGGAGCCGATATATCCTTAGGATACTTTCCGTCAATAGCATGGATTGAACCTTCCCTCCGTAGTAACGCCATCATCTGGATCTTCCAGATGTTGAAGTTGTTGCGTCCATTGAATCTATCAATTTCAAACTTCATGGAACTCATCTTTGCTTGTTCTTCCTCCTTGGATCGTTATAGAATCTCGTCGCTCTAATACCAATTGTTAGCAGAAACATAAAAGAAAGAACACAAGATTTAACGTGGTTCGGATCAAAATAATCCTACGTCCACCAGAGAACAATTGCCTTACTATTATTTACAAAGGAAGGGGAGATTTCCCAATTACACTTAAGAGAATTTCTCTCTTAACTCTCTACTCACAACAATATATTGTATTGTTTTTGGGATGGTTTCTACAAATGAAAGAGTGCATCTATTTATAGGGGTAAGGACCTCCTCTTGATGTCATTGGTGACATCAAACTACCTCCTCTTGATGTCATGGGTGACATCAAAGGAGGAAGCTTCCTCCTAGCATTCATGCCAACTCTTTCCACCAACTCTTCCAATTGCATGCCATTGTTGACTAAATCTAAACCAACATTTTCAGCATGCCATTGTTGACTAAAACATAAACCAACATTTTCACCACCCATACTCATCCTAATAGAACTTCACATGTCTATTACTACTCATTTACCACGTCCAACTGTTGGGGAGTCTAGTGTGGCTCCTCCTATACTCTCTGCCACAGGAACACCACTCTTGACATATCATCGTCGTCCGCATCCAAAATCAGGCCTAGCTGATTCACGTCCTGCACCTGACCCTGCTCCTACTGCGGATTTGTCTCTTCCTAGTACACCGATTGTACTTCGGAAAGATATACGGACCATCCTTAATCCAAATCCCCATTATGTCGGTTTAAGTTATCACCGTTTGTCATCACCCTATTATGCTTTCTATCTTCTTTGTCCTCTGTTTCCATCCTAAGTCTACACGTGAACCATTGCCTCATCCAGGATGGTGACAGGCTATGATTAACGAGATGTCTGCTTTACATACGAGTGGTACTTGGGAGCTCGTCCTTCTCGTTGGGTATATGTGGTCAAAGTTGGTCCAGATGGTCTGGTTGATCGACTTAAGGCTCGTCTTGTTGCCAAGTGATATACTCAAATATTTGGACTCAATTATAGTGATATTTTCTCTCCCGTAGCTAATTGCACCAGTCCGCCTTTTTCTATCCACGGCTGCTGTTCGCTATTGGCCTCTCTATCAGTTGGACATTAAGAATGCTTTTATTCACTGTGACCTTGAGGATGTAGTTTATATGGAGCAACCACCTAGGTTTGTTGCTCAGGGGGAGTCTCGTGACCTTGTATGTCACTTGCGCCGGTCACTTTATGGTCTAAAGTAGTCTCCTTGAGCCTGGTTTGGTAAGTTCAGCACAGTTATCGAGGAATTTGGCATGACTCGGAGTGAAGCTGACCACTCTGTATTCTATCGGCATTCTACTTCGAGTCTCTGTATTTATCTGGCGGTCTATGTTGACGACATTGTTATTACCAGCAATGACCAGGATGGTATTACTAAATTGAAGCAACATCTCTTTCAACACTTTCAGACTAAGGATCTGGGCAAACTAAAGTATTTTCTAGGTATTGAGGTCGTTCAGTCTAGCTCGGTATTGTGATCTCACAACGGAAGTATGTCTTAGATATTCTTGAGGAGACAGGAATGATAAGTTGTAGACCGGTTGACACTTTGATGGATCCGAATTCTAAACTTCTGCCAGGACAAGGGGAGCCTCTTAGCGATCCTGCAAGATATAGGTGGTTGGTTGGTAAACTAAATTACCTTACAGTGACAAGACCTGCCATTTCCTTTTCTGTGAGTGTTGTGAGTCATTCTACTCCTATTCCAATGTGGGACAAGACTACATATCTAATAGTCTGCATTCTTCAGTATATAAAATCAACTCAAGGCAAAGGCTTATTGTTTGAAGATCGAGGCCATGAGCAGATCGTTGGATACTCGGATGTTGATTGGGCAGGATCACCTTCCGATAGACGTTCTACGTCTGGATATTGTGTCTTAGTAGGAAGAAATATGGTCTCTTATATCATCCATGCCTTGCAAAAGAGAATTCTCTCATACGACGCCAGACGCAGAATATCAAGCAATGGCTATGCCACATGTGAGCTAATTTGGATCAAACAGTTGCTCAAGGAATTGAAATTTGGTGAGATTAGTTAGATGGACTTGTGTGTGATAATCAAGTTGCTCTTCATATTGCGTCAAATCCAGTGTTCCATGAGAGAACTAAACACATCGAGCTTGACTGTCACTTTGTTAGAGAAAAGATACTCTCGGGAGATATTGCTACAAAGTTTGTGAAATCGAATGATCAGCTTGCAGATATTTTCACCAAGTCCCTCACTGGTCCTCGTATTAACTACATATGTAACAAGCTCAGTACATATGATTTATATGCACCAGCTTGAGGGGGGGTGTTAGAACAGTTATGTAAATAGTAGTAAATAGTAGTAAATAATCCTAATCTCATATCATATGTATTAGGAGTAGGACATGTTATGTATATATATAGGGGTCATTGTATCATGTTTGACATAAGAGAATTAATCAATAATAGTTTCTCCCGTGCATTCTCACATAGACAACTTATAGTTAGCTTGAGTTGGTCGATAATTAATTACAAGTCTTCATGGGAACCACTTTATTACTTGCGGACCATGTAGACTTGCGTGCGCGTTTGGACCCAACAAAACTCTCTCAGAATCAAAGTATATGCTCGCTTACCCGAAATCAAATCCTCTTATACTAGGGTAAGGAATGAGGAGCCCACCGGGACGTAACCTCCACCGACTTCAATATGTGAAGTTATCATGTATTCTTGCCTCCAAAGTATTCTAACAAAATTCACTTTCTATTACGTAAGTCAAAAAATATTTTGGCTCTCAAGGCGAATTTATTTTCCAACCAAAGAATCTTTTGGAACACCAGACTGCCCAAGCCCAAACCACCATTTGGGAACATGCCTGAATCAAGGTTACTAGGTCCCACAAAAAGTAAAGAGAGACTCCACATATCCAACCTTTGAAAAATCCATTGAAGAACATTACTATACATTCTCATTCTGTTATCTCTAAAGTATAGCACGAAATCGAATTAATGTTCCGAAGCTTGACAATAAAATGCACAGTAAGGAATATCCAGATAACTGATAAACATCATAACAGACGCGGGTGAACCACCGGAAAATAAATTATAGTAAAGAAATTGAAACTGATAAGTAATTAACAAACTACATACTCTATTTCTGCAATAATCATTTCCCCTAGAAAACGTCTTCAACATAAAAGCAACAACACAGAACAAGCTAACAGAATATCATACAGCAGAGAGACTCACTCTTCAAGCATCCAATAACTTCGCCTCTGAAAGTTCTCGTTGTTCTCTCCATGGGCATAGTAACAGTGAAGAACATCTACGCTGCCTGCCTGCAATCAGAAAAAAAGTTGATGTTTTGAATGAAGAGAATCATACATGCACAATAGCTTGGTCAAAATCTAGTCAACAGTACATCCGAAGTGCAAAAAAAGGTTATTTCTCAGCGTCTTGCATAAAATTAGGTCATCTAGCATTCATTTAAGTCATCTAAATTACTATGTTTGGACTTCAATTGGTCATAAAGGGTTCAGTATTGTTTAGAAGAAATTAGTAACTCAAAGAGCAGCTTGAATAAATATCCATATTTTTCTAATATGATGAGTTTCCGTATTACTTGTTCAATTTACCATTGAAGGTAACTTTAAGGAATTCTGGGTCCCATTACATTAAAAAATCTTTACCTGATGACAGGGATTTTGGACTTCATAAATGAATCAACTACGTCTTAATCCCAAACTAAGTGGGTTGACTGCATGAATCTTCTATATCCGTTCCGTGCAATTTGACTTGCACCAGTAAATATGTTAAGGCGCCTAAGAATTCATATCGAATTAGAATAGTCAATTCAAGCTGAAACGTAATGCTGTTTCACTTGATTTACACTGAGACCAGCGTAAGATTGAAACATGTACAGATTCTAATTCACTGGGAAATAATTATTTCCAAGTGATAAAATCATAAGATGTGAATGACCTCCTTATTATCAATCTCCTGTTTCCACAACAGATTGAAAAGGGCAATCAGAAAACATAGGCAAAAAAACAATTTATTAGGTGAAATGTACCCAATAGATACTAAATTCACCAGCACGACACAAGTGTCTTTGGTAATGACAAGACGAAGATAAGAGGGAAAACACCAATGCTAAACATTGATAACATTGGGCAGTGCTATTAGCCAAGTGAGCTTAAGAGCAATAGATTGAACAGCACACCTTCAACTTTTCATGAGCTTCTTTCACAGTTTTACCGTCCTTCTTCTTTCTCCACTGGTGACCATCTTTACGGAAATACCGTAGTACTTTCCGATCAAATAGAAACAAGGAACCGCCTGAAAATCAAAATCTACATTAGTTTGACTAAATGCAAAAGAAAATCCATGATCCATCAGTGAACATCTCCTAATTCCCAAAACACTACTTTCAGTACAGCTTGCAATTTGTTTCGGGACGAGAAGCATGTCAAATTATTCATTTCCTGGCATCTATTGCATAGAAATGTTAATGCAGGAATATAGATGGATGTAATAATCATCAACCTGGAGGTCTGACTGGGGGCTCTGGAGTCAAGTAGAACTTGTGATGATTGCGCAAGATTTCACAGATTTCAGCCGGCCGAAGCCAACGGTGCTTGGTTTCCTGCAGTATCTGTTGCAGATCTACCAGATACACATAATTATATATACATATTAAAAACTATGTAGCTGAAAAGAAATCATAAATGATATGCCTCCAGTATGACCAAATACATTTCAGATGACTTAGTCTCAAGAGTTTTTACCAATCCAAACCAAAACTTGCATAATATAACATTACATACCAAAGTTAACATCTATTCAAATCTAAATAAGCAGCACATATAAGAAGGAAGGAAAAACACAGCAGCGGAACTTATTCAAAATTGTCAGAACTATTCAGTCAGTATATAATGGAACAAATGCATGGGAGGGATTATAGACTGAGAAAAAGGCAAAAACAAAATACATTGGACAAGTCTTTGCGACAAGGAAATCTGTATTACTTTTTTTTCCATTAAAACAACAAAATAAAAATAGTGAATGTAATAAGAAGAGAAACTTGGACAAGAAACAACTGAACTAAATCAAATACATTTGAATACTCCAAAAGTCACAAATTCAACAAGATTATTTTGCATTTATGAACAAAAAGAGTATGAATCAGCGACGAAGAGTAGAGAAATGAAAAGTGAAAGTGATGAGAGAAGAGCGCAATTGAACTTGATCAAATACACATAAAATATATATACCATATTTTATAAACTGGAATACAATAAGCGCATTTTTTCACTAAGGTAGTGCATTAGTTAATAACAATTTAACATGAAACAGAAGCAAGAAATACCTAAAGGTTGATTGGAAAGGTAACGTCTGGTGTCAGCCATGAATAATACGCAATGGAGCAAACAAGAAAGGTTCAAAACTCATGGGGAAATCTGTGTGAGTGTGTGGAGAGCCAAAGATCGCACAGTTTTCAGTGAAGATTTGAGATGAAACCCTAAACCTTTAAAGCAATAACCGTTTTCAGTTCAGGTAGTTTTCCCTCCCCTGGGTTTTAGAGAGGGTGTCCGGAAAGTCAAAGCTCTGTTCAGGAGTTTCACCTTTTCTTATTCTTTCTTTTCAGACTTTTGGATTTTGTTCTTTCACGCTTCCACACTTTCAGCCTTTTCTTTCCTTTTTTTTTTATTTATAAACTACTCCCTCCATTTACTTTTATTTGTCACTATTATAAATAAATTTTTAATTCATTAAGGGGCTAGAGTGTATAGGAATAACACGGAGTAAAGTGTATTAATAATACATAGATTAATAATAAAATCATTAATTATGTAGATATTATTTTTTATTGGTGTGGTGTATTAAAATTATAATACATTACATAAACGCCCTCCATATTCTCTAGTTTTAAAGAACTTTAAGGATAATTTTGTCTTTAACCCTACTAATGCATGCATTAATAGCATTGGTATAAAATTATAATACATTACATAAACGCCCTTCATATTCTCTAGTTTTAAAGAACTTTAAGGATAATTTTGTCTTTAACACTACTAATGCATGCATTAATAGCATTGTTATTACTAATGACATGGTTCTCTATTCATTACTTATAAATATGATAATACCAAGTATGATCTATAACTAATACTATTAGTTATACATAGGTTGAAAATATGTATCAAACAAAGTATTACTAATGCATAGAGCTAATGCTTGCATTATTTTTTGTAATACCTCCTACCAAATGACCCATAAGACTATATACTAACTAATATGAGTATTATGGTAAATTATACATTTTATTTATTATTTCTTAAAAGATGTGCAAGGCTGATAGTGAATAAGTAAAAGTGAACGGAGGGAATACTTTCTTACGTGGCATTTGGATATTGTTGTTTATAATTTATGGCTTCATAGATGGAGCTAGTACTCCTTTCGTTTAAATTTAGACGATGTAGTTTGACTTGGCACAAAGTTTATGGGGAAAAAAAAAATATGCGGTCCTAAAAGTTTTAATATGCAACAGTTTTATGGGGTCATGATATTTCTATAGCTACAAAGCTTCACATTAATGATAAAGTGGATAAAATAAAAAGTTAAGTTAAGTTGTTTTCAATTATAAAAAATATTTCTTTCTTTTTTGCACGGATTAGTAAAGAAAATATGTCATTAAAATCGAAACGGGTAAAGTAGTTTCTTCGGGGCATTTGAATTTTTGTTTATTTTTTATATAATTTTGAAGAAAGTTGTTTGCTTGAATCAGTTTTAAGAAAATTGTTGCTTGGTTATAATATATTTCATACTAGAATATGTAAAAGAATTTCAGGAAATAACAATTACAAGACAACTAAGTTTTTTAATATTTAAATTGTTGGTGATAAAGATGCTCGATATATTCTGTTATTTTCTCTTATACAAGAAGTCACAGTGACCTACCTCTGTTATCAACATGCTTGCTTAATTTGAGTACATTTTTTATGTTAGGCTGCTTGAAAGTATTATACATGCTACTTTATTACTTGGACATTATCAATAGCTGCAAAGATCGCCGCATGTTCCTGTAGTGACCTGTCACTATCATCAACATGCCTACTTAATTTGAGTACATCTTTTATGTTAGGCTTATTGAAAGTGTTGCACATGCTACTTTATTACTTGGACATTATCAATACCTGTAAAAATCGACGGAAATAAGCTCTAGAAGAGCCCACTGTCACACCTCCTTTCGGCGCTAACCCGCGAGGGAGCGAAGGAGTTTTTCCAATTAAAGGACAATCAAAACGGGATTCATTTATTAAGAGATTCAGAGTCGCCATTTGGGAGATTTTTGGTGTCCCGAGTCACCGGTTCGAATCCCGAATTGAGGAAAGGTTTGACTCTATTTAACGGTCCACGAACCAGAAATCCGGATAAGGAATCCTGTTAACCCGGGAGAAGGTGTTATGCATTCCCGAGTCCCGTGGTTCTAGCACGGTCGCTCAATTATCATACCAGGCTTATTTATCTGATTTTATAACATATTTCAACTTATGTGCAAACTTTAACGTTCAACCGCTTTTGATTGTTATTCTTATTGTAAGAATTATTTTAATAAAGAATGGCAACGTTATGAAAATGCATCTCGAACCACGTCACAATCAATGTACCCGTGGTTACCGACACATTTCGACTTCGTTGAGATTTGGATTTGGGGCACATAAATGTGCACCCGAGTTTAACAAAGTAATCTTATTAAACTAAAGCACCTACATCAACTACGTGTTATTAACTTTGCGGGAGGCCATGCAAATTCGCTAGATGGCACGTCCCGAATTCTAAGTATTTGTATATAGATGTTTACGAGGGGCGTCATGATTTGTGCATTATTTAGCGGGGCCTTTCTCACTTATTTTAAAGTGTAATCCTAAAGTAACTACATTTTTCTTCAATTAAGTTTGTCTCTAAAAATAAAGTTAATCCTAATTAACTACATGCTTTTTTAAAAAAAAAAATCATCAATTACTAGTTACCAGCTTAAGACCATTGTTAACGACAAAAAGAATATTACTAAAATTGAAACTACAAATAACATACGGAATTGACAAGTAATATTTTTTTTTAGAGAAACTGATTATCTTATAACTAACTCAAACCCACGTTGTTAGTAGAATAAACCATTGGAATTAATCAATTGCCACTATTGGAAACTTATCTTAATTATAAATACTTATTTGAAAGTGAACTCGTCTTGCATGTTTCAAGCCTATTGGATTAATGTTATTAACCTTACTAGATTGATTCGCACTTATTGATTCCAACTTACGTGAGTTTGAAGCTAGATTTTACTAATCTTTCTAAATGTTGCTAAAGATGACCTCAAGTTAACCATTGACAGATAGTTATTTCTTAATAACAGGATATTAATTCAAGCAATCAAAACCAAACTAGCATTATGGATTGAAACATAAACTTCTATGATTATGAGCAAAACTAGGAGACTAATTCGCGATACATCCTATTTATTGTTAACACATGCCAATCACAGACCTTGAATTCATTTTCCGCTTTAACTACTTTTGAAACTTTGACAAATAAATATACGAGTCCAAGATCAAACTAACTATGGTACATGAGTACTAACTAGTTTAATCAACCTGACAGTCTGTTAAATTACAAGCGTACTAAACCACTACCATTCATGTCATTCCATACAACTCAGTTATTATTTGAAGTAAACCTTAGTTCAACTACCGTACAATCAAAGCATAAAGAAAACTTTGTAAAGAAACATATGTAAGCATTGAAATAAGGTAACATAAGCACAATATAGCTTCCATTTCATCTCATATCTTTAGCAGGAGTTGATACATCAACATAAGCTTGAAACGTGTACCTGGTAATCGAAGTATAGGTAGAAATGAAAAAATTCAATCACACCAATGTAACAGCAAAAACAGCAAATTCACAGCAGCAATCTTGGAGTTCCAAACAGCCAGCAAACACAGGCCCAGAGAATTTGTAAAATCAGACAACAACACTTAACACCCAATTATGCCCAACTGATCTCGAGTTAACAGAGATAGACCAGCAAACAACTGAACAATGTCAACAGCCTAAAACCCCAGCCCTAAATGACTTAACAGAACCAAACACTCAGTTAAACCCCCACAAATGTATTTCAAATGAACTTCAACAATCAAGAAAAGGGAAAACTGGATCAGTTTTGAACTGGAGAACAAGGCAGCAATACTTTTGATATTTTTTGCAAATGGAACTCAAAAAATCAGTAGTGAAACAACACTTTCAGGTTTCTTTTTTTTTCAGAATTGTATCTCTCAAGTCTTTCTCCTCTAAGAAACTCTCAAATCTATCTGTATGTGTGTTCTCCTCTCTTTTTCATTCCAAGTCTGTATTTATACCCCCAAAACAAACCCTTTTCCCCTGATGGACCACTCAATCAGCCCTTAAAATCACCCTTAGTGTACCCTCTACAGCCTGTCTTCCCACTCAAGTTTATTAGAAAACTCTATTTTCCACTAACTAATCTGAACAGACCCTTATCAGATGCCTTGTTGCATTATTTTAATCAATTAAGAAGGGTGCTTATTTGTTTAATCCAATTTTTAAATTCAAACAAATCAAAACTGAATCCCAGCCCATTATTCCCCTGTTTTTAGCCACTAAAAATTGTCTGGCAATCCCTTTAACCTTTAATTTATGGTGAACTAGCAGTTAAACCTCAATTAAAAACCAAAATCAACAAACTGTCTGAATTGACAATGTCTCGGATCAGTTTTGCAATGCCAATGGCATCCCTATCTTATTTGAATAGCCAAACCTACGACAGTGTTCGTCTAATCGATTACGCAAGCTATAACATATAACAATTAACCACAATCAAACAGACCAAACAGACTCGCAGATGATTGATTGATTTTGACAAAAACCATGGAACTTATAAGGAAACTAACTAGTCGACCAGACTATTTCAATCGATTATATGGTTTATAACATTTACAACACATGAGAAGCAAAAAACAACAAATCGACGGACAATAACAATGATTCATGGTGTTCGGCAGAAACTTAGAAATATGAAACTAGCTATTTGACGACGTTGATCGAAATGAATATCTATCCTATGACAAACACAATCGAACAAATAAAACAGAATAATAATCGACCAAATAAAAGGTCTTTAAGAGTAGAACATCAAGTTTAATAGAAATTAGAAAACTGAAACATATCACATAAATGAATACAACATAGGACTAGATGATACTAGGAGAAAGGAAAGAGGAAAAAATACCTCTGAAATCAACAGTGGCCTAGGATTGACCTCAGACTTGAACTATTGAAGCCAAAATGGGCCTTAATCGGGGTGTTCTCGGTTGAGAAAACCTAGATTAAGGTCCATTAGACCTCAATCTCTGATCAATTTTGAATGGAGAACCCGTTTTGAATTTCTAGGGTTCATGTGGTCGTTTTTGGGGCTCGATCGGCTCCGGCCAGATTCGAGCCGGGCTAAGGTTGGTAGGGGTATGAGGGAGGTCTAGGGATGCTATGGTGTGAATTTGGAGCGGTTTGGCATGGGTTTGGTTTTAGCTCGAATCTTCAAATGAAGATTCGAGAAGACGGAGAATGATTCAAAGGAAACGGTTTGTGGATTTGGACTCAGGGTGTTCAGAAGGTCATTTGGTGTTAAGATGGGAGGGATTGGACACCGGCCGCCGGCGGAGGCAATTTCCGGCCGGCGGTCAAAGATGGAGATGGGTGGAGGCTGGTGGAACCGTCTCTAAAGATTAGAGACGGTCGAGGGGTGGAGGGTCTGAAAGGGGCGGGGTAGGGAATTAGGCATATATAGCGGGGCTGGGATTTAATCCTGTCCGTTTGATCAAACGAGATCAACGGTCTGGATCTTTCACTTAAGCTGGACCACGTCGTTTGGAGAACGGATCGCCCCAAATCGAAACGGACCGGGTTGTGAGGGTAGCCTGGGATCGTCAGATCAAAGGAAAATGGACAGCTCAGATTAAACACCTGAAACGGTGTCGTGTCAACAATGCTGGGGCTGAACAGGACCGTTAGATCTGTTTGATCGACGGTCCTGATGGAGGGCCTGGGACGACGCCGTTCTGACGCCTCTGAGGCCAGGTCTCCAGACTAGGCCAATGGTCGATTTGGGCCTGGTTTCCTTTGTATTTTTAGCCATTTTTCAACTTTATTAAATAACCCCAATTAAACTAAAAAGGAACTTTAAACAAATCAAATTAAAGGAAATGAAATTACACCTTATTAATTAACAATTAACACAATAACACAACTTACACATTCAAATGAAATCACATGATGACCAAGAAACAAAAAAGCACATTTTTCCGTGATTTTCTTACGATTAATTCTTACGACCGATTTATTCTTATGAACGCTCAATTAATTCCCGAATATGCAACGCGTATATATATATATATATATATATATATATATATATATATATATATATATATATATATATATATATATATATATATATATATATATATTTGCATTTTTTAGCTAAACAAACACACACATACCAATGCTAATGCTCAAGAAAGATAGTACGAAATCCACAAAAATCAGATGTAATACAAAACTATTTTATTTTGAATCTTTTGGGAGTAATTCTCATGTAGGTCAAAAATCACGTGCTCACAATATATATATGGCAAGCTGATGTGGCATCCCTATATGGCCAGTTTTCATATTTTTCTTTTTTCTAAATTTTTTGAATTTTTTTTGTTATTTCACTCATTTTCTCTATATATATATATATATATATATATATATATATATATATATATATATATATATATATATATATATATATATATATATATATATATATATATATATATATATATATATATATATATATATATATATATATATATATATATATATATATATATATATATATATATATATATGTGGCATCCCTAAATGGCCAGCTTTCATATTTTTCTTTTTCCTGAATGTTTTGAATTTTTTCTGTTATTTCACTCCTTTTCTTCATTTATTTCTAATAGTATTTTATTAGCCCACTTTTCCAAATAATAAATGCTGAAATGCAACTAAATATTAAGCCAACTGACCATTTTATTTCACCATTTCATGATAAAATTTGAATTTGCCGTTTTTTTTTTTTGTTTCTCTTAACACACCCCACGCTTCTTCATGCCAAGGTAAAATCCCTTCTTCAATTTATGGCATGTTGTCGCCGTTTGATTTTTTGTACTATCTTCTCCTAATAATTCTCTATTCATCCTCATAATTTATAATTACAATGACATTTATTGTGTATTAATTTTTAATTATAAAATTGATGATTAATAAGAAGTCACATTGACCTACCTCTGTTATCAACATGCCTGTTTAATTTGAGTACATTTTTTATGTTAGGCTGCTTGAAAGTATTATACATGCTACTTTATTACTTGGACGTTATCAATAGCTGCAAAGATCGCCGCCTGTTCCTGTAGTGACCTGTCAATGTCATCAACATGCCTACTTAATTTGAGTACATTTTTTATGTTAGGCTCCTTGAAAGTGTTGTACATGCTACTTTATTACTTCGACATTATCAATACCTGTAAAAATCGATAGATATATATATATATATATATATATATATATATATATATATATATATATATATATATATATATATATATATATATATATATATATATATATGTCATTCATTAATATGGCATGTTTTCATATTTTTCTTTTTTCTGAATTTTTTGAATTTTTCTGTTATTTCACTCATTTTCTCCATTTATTTCTAATAGTATTTTATTAGCCCACTCTATATATATATATATATATATATATATATATATGCATATGTTGGTTTTTAGTAAGTCCAGCTTTTATATTTTTCTTTTTCCTGAATGTTTTAAATTTTTTCTGTTATTTCACTCTTTTTCTCCATTTATTTCTAATAGTATTTTATTAGCCCACTCTTCCAAATAATAAATGTTGAAATGCAACTAAATATTAAGCCAACTGACCGTTTTATTTTACCCTTTCATGATAAAATTTGAATTTGCCAATTTTTTTTTTCCTCTTAACTCACCACACGCTTCTTCATGCCAAGGTAAAATCCCTTCTTCAGTTTATGGCATGTTGTCACCGTTTGATTTTTTGTACTATCTTCTCCTAATAATTCTCTATTCATCCTCATAATTTCTAATTACAATGATATTTATTGTGTATTAATTTCCAATTATTAAATTGATGATTAATCTTGTGCCTATTGATATTTGTTTTTGATGGATTATATATAGATGCTGATGAATGTTTTTCATACTGTAACTACCTTGCTTTCTCTTGCTTTTCATTATTTTCTTATAATGGCATACTCTTTTCTTTCAGAGTTAGGTCTTTATAGAGATGATTGGTTGATAAGGGTTAGAATTTAGAATGTGGGATTCTTTTAATCCCAAGAATAACATAGAGTTGAATGGCGTGAATATGATATTTATTGACGAAAAAGTACCTTCATGATTCTTATACTTTTATACATAGATTCTCTTAGATATATATATATATATATATATATATATATATATATATATATATATATATATATATATATATATATATATATATATATATATATATGACCGGGCATCCCTGAATTGGCCAGCTTTCATATTTTTCTTTTTCCTCAATTTTTTGAATTTTTTCTGTTATTTCACTCCTTTTCTCCATTTATTTTTAATAGTATTTTATTAGCCCACTACTCCAAATAATAAATGATGAAATGCAACTAAACATCCCAAATATTAAGTCCACTAACCGTTTTGTTTTACCCTTTCACGATAAAATTCGAATTTGCCGTTTTTCTTTTGTTTCCTCTTAACACACCCCACGCTTCTTCATGCCAAGGTAAAATCCCTTCTTCAATTTATGGCATGTTGTCGCCGTTTGATTTTTTATACTATCTTCTCCTAATAATTATCTATTCATCCTCATAATTTCTAATTACAATGATATTTATTGTGTATTAATTTTTGATTGGTAAATTGATGATTAATCTTGTGCCTATTGACATTTGTTTTTGACGGATTATATATAGATGGTGATGAATATTGTCCATACTATAACTACCTTGCTTTCTTTTGCTTTTCATTATTTTCTTATAATAGCATACTCTTTTCTTTCAGGGTTATGTCTTTATAGGGATAATTGGTTGATAAGGGTAAGAATCGATAGAATGTAGGATTCTTTTAATCCCAAGAAAAACATAGAGTTGAATGGCGTGAATATGATATTTATTGACGAAAAGGTACATTCATGATTCATATACTTTTATACATAGATTCTCTTCATGTGTTATTGAATCCTAATAAAGTATGCACCTTTGGAATCATCTTATCCTCCATTTGCATCTCCCGTAACACCCTTAGTAGGATGATATTTGCTGAACTTCCTGGATCAATCAAAACTCTTTTTATTTTAATATCATGTACGAGTAAAGATATTACCAGCGCATCGTTATGGGGGTGATCACTCCTTCCATGTCTGCGTCGTCATAAGCGATAACTTCATCTTCTAACGTTTGGCGTGTACGTTTCCCGTGCATGATTGTGAGTTTAGAAGCTTTGTTGAAAACTGGATATGCCACCTCATATATACCTTCTCCCCCGCTTATAACATTCGCGGTTCTCTTGGGTGACAGGGGTTTTGGTGGCTCTTGTCTATTTTTCATGTAGGCCTGCATTCCTTTCTCACTAAATAACTCAGTGAGATAGCCATGTTTCAATAGATCCACTTCACTCTGTAAAAATCGGCATTCTGAGGTCTTATGCCCGTGATCATTATGAAATTCACACCAATGATCTGGATTGCGTTTGCTTGGATTTGAACGCATCTCCTTTGGCCACCGTACCTTATCTACCATGCCTCGTAAAACAGCTACGAGCTTGGAGGTGGTAAAATTGAAATTGTATCCATCAAATCTTGCCTTCAAACTTCCATCGTCATCAAATGGCTCTTGCATTTTTCTATCATTTCTAAATATTGAGAAAGAACTGGATTCCCTACTTCTCGATTTTTTATCATATCGTTGATTTTCTTGTATCGTTCTTGAATCTTTCCTGCAGGGCCCAGATATGGATCGTATCTATTCTTACCTGATCTTTTTTCGGTTTCGGACCTCCTGAATCTTCTTCTTTCATCATGGGAATATTGGAGTACGGTATCTTTTTCAATTATGAGTTTTGTGCTATACCTGTTATAAACATCATTCCATGTAGTTGCAGGAAACTCACGAAGGCTTTCTTTAAGCTTTCTTGTGGCGTCAGAGCTTTTGTCGTTCAAATTACTTGCAAAAGCTATTGCAGCCTAATTATCTGGTACCCGATGTAAAGTCATTCGTTCTCATTGAAACCTATCAACGAAGTCTCTGAGTAACTCCGTGTCTCATTGTTTAATTTTGAAAATGTCCTCCATTCTTTTTTCAACCTTTTGTGCTCCTGAGTGCGCTTTTATAAAAGAATCTGCAAGCTCAGTAAAAGAATTAATAGAATTTTCAGGTAAGAGAGAATACCAGGTTAGTGCTCCATTTGTAAGTGTTTCTCCAATTTTTTTGACCAATACGGACTCAATTTCCTGCTTGGTTAAATCATTCCCCTTAACGCCCGTAGTAAATGCCATCACATGATATCGAGGGTCGGTTGTATCGTCATATTTTAAAATATCAGGCATTTTAAACTTCTTGGGAATAGGAAGAGGAGCTGCACTTGGTTTCCACGGCAGTTGAGAATATTTATCCGCATCAATCCCTTTGATTATTGGAGGAACTCCCGGTATTTTCTCAATCCGTTCGCTTTGTTCCTTGAGTTGTGCCTGCAAGGTTAGTACCATATTTTGTAAATAAGAGTTATTTGCATTACCTGTATCCATTTCTTGTGCTCCACTGGGGGATCCTTCGTTTGTGTTATCGAGACTAGAACGAGGATTCTCCAGTGTTTTGTTATTAGGGGAAGGAGTGAGTGGCGAAGAAGGCAACTGGCTAACTAATGTCTGGAGAGCTTGGTTAACTCGTGCATCAATTATTCACTGAAGAGCATCTTCTGGCCCTTCGAAATGTTCAGACTGCTCTTGTTCGTCAGCATGTGATACAGGTATAGGAGTACCCTCACGAAACTGGCGTGGAGAGGCTTGAGGGGAAGGAACTTTGTTAACATTGTTCAAGTCCCCTTGAGCGTGAGGGATCTGATTTTCAACAACATTGTTGTTGTTGTTGTTGTTGTTGGTATTATTTGACATGATGTTAACAACAAGTGAAGTGTGTATGTTTAGAAAGAATAGATTATCAGATTCCCGGTAACTAATACTAACGAGTTGCAGCATCTTAGAAATATCAATGAAAGAGCATTTACAAATATACACAATCAGGTTACTCATAATCAAGAGACCAGAGAATGTAATAGGCTTTCAACAATTAGAATGAACAATAAAGAAAAATTATATTTCAGTATGCTTTCAATAGTTGATCGTCCCTACAAATGGTCTAACTTCCTCCTTTTATAGCCTACCCTAGGTAAAAGAATGAAACCTAGGCTTTAATGACATAATTATGAGTAATAAATGATATTGAGTAGGTCGTTACACAATCATTCCTATTAAATGCCAATTCTTCAACGTATCAGGTATTTAATATTTGAATTTGGACTTCTTCCTGTCTTCAGATCCATGTTTTAAATATTTTTTGATCTGTTGCCCTTGAATGTCTTGAATTGATACGGAACTCGTATCTACTTGATTTTCCCTTTTTCCGTGTCTCCTATCATTAACTTCGTATCTTTTTTGAATATTCAAGAGTCCACAGTCTTAAATGCCTTATTTAGATATGTGATACGTATTTAAATTATTCCTCGCGTCCTCTTTGAACTCCTCTTTTCGATTGAATATTATCTTGTTGATCTTTTGACCAATCCACGTGTCATGCCACATCACTCTTAGTAAAAATTCAATTTTTCCCCAATACAGTTGTCTCTCCTATTGTTCTATACATGAATAGACGTTTAAAGTATATTTGAAGAACTTCAAATTAAAGAGCAGTTACGAACATGCAACATAACCAAAGTAAAATATAAGATTTATCACCTAATACTAACGAGTTGCAGCATCTTAGAAATATCAATGAAAGAGCATTTACAAATATACACAAAATAGAAAAATATTAAGTAATATATGACCAAATAACATATTTGGACCTTATAACCAAAGGTAATGCAATTACAAATTACATGCAACTCATTTTAATTGTAAGTCCTTGGAGGGACAAGCACTGGCCAATTACGCTTTGAACAATGATAATTTATTAATTAGTTTCATTTTTTTAGTTCTAACAAGTCTATATTAAATTCATTGCAATTAATATTTTACTATCTTTTACAAAGTTATGTCATACTTGGCTTGAGATATTCGTGCAACGCACGAGTATAGAGACTAATACTATATTAAAAGCACAAAATTCCTTAGCAAAATATCGTTCGTTTTTTTACCCTTAAAAAATAGAGTACACATAGGACAACATTGTCATTTAATTATTCTCCTACTATATTAGGACTTCAAAAACAATAAAAAAATTTTTACTCATTTCTTATTTGAACTAGGTAGAAAGTCCTAATATTTAAAACTTTAATATGGAAGAGCTTTATTCCTCGTAAGTAACTTGAATTTGCTAAACGCATTGTAGTGAGATTTCCAAGTTTGTCTTTTTTCTTTTCTTACTCTGTTATAGTTAATTTCAATTGTTTAAACTTATTTAATTAGATTATTAATAAATTTATTAGTTAAAACATAATATCATTATAACCAGTAAATAAAATTTACCGAATATATACTCATTAGTTTTATATCATCTATGCAATTAAATTTGAGTATTGTAATCCTAATTATACAAAAATTAATAATTATACTTAAGTTAGAAAAGTACATCTATAAGGATTTAATACATTGGTGATCATTATATGGATTTAAGTTGTATAATATTCATATTTGTTTTATAAATCAGTAAAATATAAACCACGATAATTACTAAAATATATAGTAAAGTATTGTCTTTAAATTTTATTTTCAAACATACTATAAATTGATCTATACTTCAAGGAAATTATTAAGATAGAAAAATCAACATCTTTGTTTATTTCACTTTGAACATCTCTTTCAACCCTTCATTTTTTCCTTCTTATAAGTATGTGTTTTATTAATTAGGTGGAAATAGTTATCTTTGTGAAGCCACGCTAGAGAATTATTTTTATTTATAAAAAATAATTTTAAAT
>JASVEL010009051.1:0-41180 GCA_032618575.1 Nicotiana noctiflora | reverse complement strand
GTTCAATCCATACAGTCTATCCATTAATGTAGTCTAGCATTTACACCAACCTATCACTACTGTACATTTAATATTTGACAATAAACAACAATTTAACAGAATACAGGTTTTATTTCTTCAATTAAGCACTACACTTTGAGTCATTCCTTCATATATCAATGGAAGTTGGAAGAATACCTGGAAGTAGAATCGAAATAAACGAGGAATTAGCAACAGTATGCAGCAAACAGATTTGAACCAACAATAACAGCAGTAGCAACTCTTGCTCAGAAACCCAAGAGAAACAGTAAACCGGAGACCAAAAACAAAGCCAAACTCTAACGGCAATGGAACAATTAGATTAGCCGAAACAAATTCCAAATTATCCCAAATATGAACCCGCCAGATCCAAGCACAATTATCAACAAAACACAGAAGGAAATAGAAGTTATGAAACAATATCTCTCTGATTCTCAAACACTCGAGGATCAAAAGTTAAAACTTCAAACAAACAGTGTTTCTGTTTTCCAGTAAGTCTATCTCTCTGTGTATCTGTATGGTTTTCCAGATTTCAAAAAAAATCTTAAGCTTTCTCTGTGAGTGTATGTGTGTGAAACTTTCTGTGGGAGTATGTGTTTTCTGAGTGTGTTCACTATCAGAGAGTATTTTCAGAGAGTATATCACTGTTTTTCAAGAATGGTTCTCTCTGTTTGTTTTTGTATCCCAAAACAGTGTGCTCTCTGTTGTGTTTTATAGCCTAGAGATCCAAAGCAACAACCCTTTCTTCTTCAGTTTCAGATCTGTCCAGCACCTATTATTCCCCTTTTTCAAACCTTTTTCAATTGTATATTCCCTCTCATGTGTATCCTGATTCTAACAACTGACCAAGCACTCAACAAAGCTGAAAATACTCATTATTATCCTCACATTCTCTGATTATTCCAACCTGATTTGTTTAAAGGTGGGATTTATAATTAATCAAATCCTAAAGGTGCAAAACTAATGAAATACACTGCTGTCCAGCAAGTTTTAACAGTTCATTTCCATGTGTATTGCACTTTAAAGGTTGATTTTAGGGCTACTTAAATGGACTAACAGCTATATCCAATTCACAACCTAATTTAGAATCAACAATGGTTCAAAACAAACAATCCAACAATCAACTCAACATTCTGAAACAAACAACAAACCGAAAAATTTTAAATCAAGCAAAACAGTGAACCACTGCCCGGAATTTCAAACAACAAATTTGCGAATTGAAACGACGACATTCGTTAAGTCGAATCACAACATGTATGATCGACAACAAAAAGCCGACAAACAAATTCACAAATTTGTAACACTCAAAGCCGAGAGAAGAGAAGAAAGATGAAGCAAATACGAAACTAAATGTTCGACGACGCTAATCGACGCGAACCTGTATTCAACAACATCGGTAATCAAATAGACAAAACAGAACTTTAGAATTGACAATTCACTAACAGTGTTCTCGGCCAAAGCAGAGAAAAGAAGAAAAATGAAGCTAACTAATCGACGACGCTAATCGACGCAAACACGTATTCTATATCATTCGATTAGCCGATTACGATATGCGTAATCGACAAACAAATCCGACAAAGCAGTGACTACACAATTTCGGACAGCATGTATAAATTCAATATCAAACAACTTAACGGTATTAACAACGAATCGAATTCGATTCGCAATCACTCGTTAAACGGCGAAGAATAACAAACAATCAAGTCGACCAAATAAAAGGTCCCAAGAGATGAAGAAGAAAAACAGAGAATTGATATATGTCCGAAGAAATATCAACAAACGAAACGACCATAATCAAAACAAATAAAACAACAAGGAAAGAAAGGGAGTAAAACAGTACCTCCGATCAATTTGAAACCAAAGCAGCGGCCGAGAACAATTTGAAAACAAAGCAGTGGCCGAGAATAGAAAATTCGTATTCGGGATCGAACGGACCTTAATTGAAATGTTTTCAAACGAAAACGAATCAATTAAGGTCTATTAGACCCCGATTTCTCAAAAATCCGAAACAAATAAATCCCTAAATCGGAATTTAGGGTTCTTGCAATTCGTTTTGGGGCTTGATGGTTTGGGTACGAAATAGAGACGGAAATGATGATAAGAGTGGTGTTGCGGCTATTGGTTGAAGTTAGAGGTGGCGGCTATGGAGATTGTAATGTTGAAGACGAAGCAGCTCAGAAGAGATAGCTATGTCGTTTGGTTCGCTGCTTAGTCAGAGAAAATGGTTGAACGGCGTCACTGGTTCGTGGGGGGAGTGGCCGTTGGCGTGGCGGCGGGTGGCTGGCCGGTGGTCGAAGAAGAAGGAGAGCAGGGAGGGGTGTCTCTGGCGGCGGCTGGAGAAGAGTGAAGGAGAAAATGAAGGTGAATAATAGGGTTTGGGGGGTTTAGTATAATTAATTAGGGATTTAATTAGGACCGTTGGATGGATGAAAACCAACGGTCCAGATTAAAACGGGAATGGGTCGGGTTGTATTGGCCGGGTCAGGGAGACGGATCTGGTGATTTGGACTGGGTAGTGTTTTGGGCCTTTCTTGATTTAATTGAATTTGGCCCAAATCGAATTTCACACAAAGCTTTAATTATTTCCTCCTTCTCAATTAATTTAAACTCCTAATTTATAAAAAAAAAATAAAAAAAAAATTCTAACTACACTAAAAAAAATCAAATCAAATTAACTAAATACTAATTATACTAACAATCGTTACATACAATTAAATATCAATTAAACATAAATCACATAATTAAGCATTTAAATGCTAAAAATGTAAAAAGATGAATTATTTTTTGTGATTTTCATTTTGTAAGATAAAATTAATTACTCCTAATTTCAAAGTTAGATAAAAATGTAAAACATGACATATTTTGTATATTTTTTATTAATTTAAACACATATAATCACGTATATATAAATGCAAACAATTACCAAAAATAACACGAAAGTTCACTAAAACACACATCGTAAAAAATAGACAATTTTTGTTTTGATTTTGTGGGAGTAATTCATGTTAGGCAAAAATCACGTGCTCACAGCTGCCCCTCTTTGCGCGAAAACCACGAAGAGTTTTTCGTGCAAAGATAAATGAGCAAATACGAGCGATTTTTTGCCCGTTTGAATACTCCGTGGGAAGCATTTTGAAAAAGTTTGACCGAGCCTTTGCTTCGGAGGCCTCCTACATATCCTGGGCTAAACAGGAATCAGGTCAATGTAGTTCGGGAAGTTTTGGTAGCTGGGACTACCGTGGACTGACACTTTGCTGTTACTGTTGCTATCGTTGTTGCAATGTTGCTGCTTACTGCTTACTGATCTCCTTATTACACCAAAAGAAATCAAAGCTGAACTAGCTATGCTATCAAACTATGAGTTACAAGATTCCTATCTATGATTCTCTTGAAAACTTGATCTTGAATCTTAGCTGATTTGCGGTAGACCTCGATCCGAATCTGGATGCTCCACAAGCTGTACGTGTTTGTTTATTTCTGTAACATTGAGTGAAACGAGTCGGCGGAGCTTGTTACTTCAATCACCTTCTGAGCAATCCGCGCCTTTGTTTACTCCGACGTTTGAAATCTTTTCTTTCGGTTCTTTTCTTCTTTTCTTCACTCTGGATTGATGTTCCATTTGTAGGTTATCTCGATCCTTGCATCCCGAGGTCAAACCTATTTAGACAACAAAACAAACAAACGAACGAAATTTTTCTGCCCCAGTTTTGCTAGGAAAATTTCGTGAGTTAGTTGTGGCACAGAAAGTGATTAAAAGACTCTTTGGCATTGGGTAAGAAAGTCATGGTTTCACAAAGGTTCAAACGGCTTTCTGGCCGGGATTTTGTAGAAGAGTTTCACGGCTTTCTGGGCGGAATTCAAACAATATCTAACGATTTTGGCCGTCGGATCCTCGGTTTTTTGGCCGGGGTAAAAGTAAATAGCTCCGCGGTTTTCTGACTGGGAGATCCTCGGTTTTCGACCGGGATGAAAGTTTCACGGCTTTCTGGGCGGAATTCAAACAATATCTAACGGTTTTTGGCCGTCGGATCCTCGGTTTTTTGGCGGGGTAAAAGTAAATGGTTCCGCAGTTTTTTGACTGGGAGATCCTCGGTTTTCGACCGGGATAAAAGTTTCACGGCTTTCCGGCCGGAATTCAAACAATATCTAACGGTTTTTGGCCGTCGGATCCTCGGTTTTTGGCCGGGGTAAAAGTAAATGGTTCGGCGCAGTTTTCTAGCCGGGAGATCCTCGGTTTTCGACCGGGATGAAAGTTTCACGGCTTTACGGCGGAATTCAAACAATATCTAACGGTTTTTTGGCCGTCGGATCCTCGGTTTTTGGCAGGGGTAAAAGTAAATAGCTCCGTAGTTTTACTGACTGGGGAGATCCTCGGTTTTCTGACCGGGATAAAAGTTTCACGGCTTTCGGCCGGAATTCAAACAATATCTAACGGTTTTTTGGTCGTCAGGATCCTCGGTTTTTTGGCCGGGGTAAAAGTAAATAGCTCCGCAGTTTTCTGACTGGGAGATCCTCGGTTTTCTGACCGGGATAAAAGTTTCACGGCTTTCGGCCGGAATTCAAACAATATCTAACGGTTTTTTGGTCGTCGGATCCTCGGTTTTTGGCCGGGGTAAAAGTAAATAGCTCTGCAGTTTTCTGGGCAGGAGATCCTCGGTTTTCCGGCCGGGATAAAAATTTCA
The DNA here is from genome assembly GCA_032618575.1 of Nicotiana noctiflora. Taxonomy (NCBI): domain Eukaryota; kingdom Viridiplantae; phylum Streptophyta; class Magnoliopsida; order Solanales; family Solanaceae; genus Nicotiana; species Nicotiana noctiflora. Next base: position 36,480 of record JASVEL010009051.1, on the reverse strand, counting down.
CGGCTTTCGGCAGGAATTCAAACAATATCTAACGGTTTTTGGTCGTCGGATCCTCGGTTTTTGGCGGGGTAAAAGTAAATAGCTCCGCGGTTTTCTGCAGGGAGATCCTCGGTTTTCGGCCGGGATAAAAGTTTCACGGCTTTACGGCGGAATTCAAACAATATCTAACGGTTTTTGGTGGGGTCCAAACGGATATTGATTGTTATGATTTGATTCTCTTTTTCGGAGTTTTCATTTTCTTTTCTTTCATTCTCTTTTTTTTTGGCCTTCTTTTAGGCGTTCTTTTAAACATCAACAAATGCATAGGATAAATCTCTAAAAGAAACTTACCTTTTTATGTGTTTTCCTTGTTCCAAAGCCATTTCAAAGCTTGCGTATTTCACTTATTTGAGTGGTACCTTCTTCTTGCACAATTAAACAGACTTGCTTTCAACAAAGAACATTTTATCAGTTGAAAAAGTGGTTGGCTTTGCGGCCTTGGTTATCTTCATTGCTTGATCGTTTCCCCATTTCCATTGAGAAGTTTGCTACCAATTGTCTTTGGGGTGACTTCCTTTCAAACTGACCGGGTTCATTCCCGGAATTCCATGAGGATTTTCCGTGTGGGTTCTATCCTTCTGCCTTATTCCGTCTCTTCTAAGACCTTAGCCTTTGATTTCCATTTCCTTTCTAAACTCCGTTTCTTTGGAAACAATCGATCATTACGATCCAATCGTGGATTGTAACAATACACCACTGAGGCTGTTTTTTTTTTCTTTTCTTCTTTACCAGGCGGAGTCCTGTAAAACCGGTTCTGTCACCTTCCTTTGTAATAGTTTCAGAATTAAAATTAAACCGAAAGGGATTCAAAGAAGAAGAATGAATCAAAGAATGGAAAAACGTATCAAAGATAGAGGAGTCCCTTTCGGGGGAAAAAAGAAGGACTTATCTGAGGTATATGATGACTTTAACCAACATGACATGCTCCTCGGACCAGATGCTTGATCGTCACAAAACTCCCATTTTCTTATGAACCAAAACGGGTCTATATTTCCGAGCTAAGGAGCCGTGCCAGGACCTCTCGTGGTGAAACAAACTTTTCGGTTGATAGCGCCCTTTGCGGGTTTTCGCCAATCGACCTCTCTCATTTCTCTTCTTACCATCGCCGGATAGCACTCTTTGCGAGTTTTTACCAACAGGCTCTCTCATTTTGTATTTCTCTACTTCCATCGTCTTATGGTGCCCGAAGGTTTTCACCAGTAAGACTGTGTCCGAAGGTTTTCACCAATAAGACTCTCTCATTTTATTTCTTTTCATTCCAGGAACCTCGGATCGCAACAATGATGTTTTCACAACTTCCAATCGATCTTGAAGGACTTGTACTCGGTTCGGGTAACAAGAATTGTAAACAAAATTACAACTTTGGAATCATCTTGACGGATCTTAAAACGAATCAAAAATATCATCTGCCTCAGTTTCATTTTTGGGGAAACCGGGATTTTTGTTTTGGTGTGACTGAACCTCAGGGAGAGGTTGCCTACGTATCCTTTCGGAATCAAGTCAGAACGTAGTTCAGGAACTTTGTTTTGTTTTGTTTTTGTTTTTTTTTTTTTTTTTTTTTTTTTGGTTTGGTTTGGATTCCAAAGAGGGTAGCCAAAGAAAGGTAACCGGCTCGAAGGGTTTATAAAAAGGGTTGGTAGTGTTTGGGTAGCGGGAATAAAAGCCTTCAATCATTTCGACTTGTGAGGACCTCGTTGAAGCAAGTTCAGACATAATACCTTTTCACGGCATCTGCATTCACAGTCGTTTCGGGATCTTTTCCTTCCATGTCTCCCAAGTATAATGCTCCTCTTGGCAGTATCTTCCTGATGATGTATGGTCCTTTCCAATTAGGAGCGAATTTTCCTTTCGCTTCCTCGTGATGTGGAAGAATGCGTCTTAAAACCAACTGACCTACTTCGAAATTTCTCGGTCGTACTTTCTTGTTGTAAGCACGAGCCATTCTCTGTTGGTACAGTTGTCCATGACAGACCGCAGCCATTCGCTTTTCATCGATCAAAGTTAATTGCTCCAAACGAGTCTTAACCCACTCGCTATCTTCAATCTCTGCTTCAACAATTGTACGAAGCGAAGGAATTTCTACCTCTGCCGGTATCACAGCCTCAGTTCCATAGACTAGCAGGTATGGAGTTGCTCCCACCGATGTGCGTACTGTAGTACGGTATCCCAATAAAGCGAACGGTAATTGTTCATGCCATTGTCTAGAACTTTGGATTGTCTTTCTCAAAATCTTCTTAATGTTTTTGTTTGCTGCTTCCACGGCACCATTGGCTTTGGGCCGATAAGGGGTGGAGTTCCTATGCGTTATTTTGAATTGCTCGCATATTTCTTCCATCAAATGACTATTCAGGTTCGCAGCATTGTCCGTGATGATAGTTGCGGGTATACCAAAACGACAGATAAGATTTGAGTGTACAAAATCCACCACCGCTTTCTTGGTGACTGATTTGAGAGTGACGGCTTCGACCCATTTGTGAAGTAATCGATAGCCACCAATATGAATCGGTGTCCATTTGAAGCTTTCGGCTCAATTGGGCCGATGACATCCATTCCCCAAGCGACAAATGGCCACGGCGCTGACATAGGATGCAACTCAGTTGGAGGTGCATGAATCAGATCTCCATGTACCTGACATTGATGGCATTTTCGGACAAAACCAAAACAATCTTTCTCCATGGTCATCCAATAATAATCTGCTCGAAGGATTTTCTTGGCTAAGACATACCCATTCATATGAGGCCCGCATACTCTTGCGTGTACTTCGTGCATGATTCTTCCTACTTCTTCGGCATCAACACACCTTAAAAGGTTAAGATCCGGGGTTCTTTTGTACATGACCTCGCCGCTCAAAAAGAAACCACCTGCATGTCGCCTAATGGTCCTCTTTTGATCTCCAGTAGCATGTTCTGGGTATTCTTGCGTTTTCAGAAATCTCCTGATATCGTAATACCATGGCTTGACGCTTGGTCCTTCTTCGATCGCATTGCAATAACCGTGGCTTTCTCTGATTTGAATTTCCAAGGGATTGACATGGGCGTTGCCCGGATAAGGTAGCATTGAAGCTAAAGTGGCCAGTGCATCAGCTAGTTCATTGTGACATCGTGGGATATACCTGAACTCTATCGATGCAAATCGCTTGCCAAGAATGTTCACGTGTTGTCGGTAAGGGAGGAGTTTAACGTCTCGAGTTTCCCATTCACCTTGAGATTGTTTGATAATTAGATCCGAATCTCCCATGATCAACAAATCTTCGACACCTTGATCAATTGCCATGTTCATACCCATGATACAAGCTTCATACTCAGCCGTATTGTTCGTGCAAAAGAAACGGAGCCTAGCCGTGGCTGGGTAGTGCTGACCAGCGGGAGAGATCAAGATTGCCCCGATCCCTACACCTTTAGCGTTTACCGCCCCATCGAAAAACATTTTCCAAGTATGACTGTCCTCTGCAACAGCTTCTTTCGTATTTACCTCTTCATCAGGAAAGTAGGTATTCAGTGGTTGATACTCTTCGTCGATCGGGTTCTCGGCCAAATGGTCTGCCAATGCTTGGGCCTTCATTGCTGTGCGAGTGACATAGACTATGTCAAACTCAGTGAGCAAGATTTGCCACTTTGCCAATCTTCCGGTGGGCATCGGTTTCTGGAATATATACTTCAAAGGATCCAACCGAGTAATGAGGTGAGTCGTATGGGCTTGGAGGTAGTGTCTCAATTTATGAGCGACCCAAGTTAAAGCACAACACGTTCTTTCCAGCAAAGTGTACTTGACCTCATAACTAGTGAATTTCTTGCTCAGGTAGTAAATCGCATGCTCTTTCTTCTCTGCCGCATCACGTTGTCCGAGAACACAACCAAAAGAGTTTTCCAAGACTGTTAAATACAAGAAAAGAGGTCTCCCTGGCTCTGGCGGGACTAAGACTGGAGGGTTTGACAAATATTCTTTGATCTTGTCAAAAGCTTCTTGGCATTCGGTTGTCCATTTGATTGCAGCGTCTTTCTTCAACAACTTGAATATGGGTTCACATGTGGAAGTCAACTGAGCGATGAACCTACTGATGTAGTTCAGTCGGCCTAGAAGACTCATTACATCTTTCTTTGTTCTGGGGGGAGGTAAATCCCGGATGGATTTTATCTTTGTGGGATCTAATTCAATACCTCTTCTACTGACTATGAAACCCAAAAGTTTACCTGACGGGACTCCAAAAGCGCATTTGGCTGGATTCAACTTCAAATCGTACTTCCGCAACCTCTCAAAGAATTTCCTCAAGTCTCGCACATGATCGTCTTGAGTTCTGGATTTGATGATCACATCGTCCACGTACACCTCTATTTCCTGATGCATCATGTCGTGGAAAATGGCAGTCATAGCTCTCATGTATGTTGCTCCTGCGTTTTTCAAGCCGAACGGCATGACTCTGTAACAGTAAGTCCCCCAAGGTGTGGTAAAAGCGGTCTTCTCGGCATCCTCTTCATCCATCAACACTTGATGATATCCCGCATAACAATCCACAAACGACTGTATCTCATGTTTGGCACAGTTATCAACAAGGATGTGGATGTTCGGTAAAGGAAAGTTATCTTTAGGACTCGCTTTATTCAAATCTCGGTAGTCGACACACACTCGAGTTTTTCCGTCCTTCTTTGGCACGGGCACAACATTAGCCAACCACGTGGTGTATTGTACCACTCGGATTACTCCCGTTTTCAACTGCTTAGTGATTTCTTCTTTGATTTTATCACTGATGTCAGTCTTGAACTTTCTTTGCTTCTGTTGCACTGGGCGACAGTCAGGGTAGATTGGTAATTTGTGCACCACTAGATCAGCTCCTAATCCTGGCATATCATCGTAAGACCAAGCAAACACGTCTTTAAATTCAAACAAGAGTTGGATTATTGCATCTCGTGTTTTCTCATCCGTGTGGATGCTTATCTTGGTCTCTCGGACCTCTTCATCAGTTCCCAAATTAACCGGTTCGGTGTCATTCAAATTTGGCTTAGGTTTATTCTCGAAATGTTTCAATTCTCGATTTATTTCCCTAAAAGCCTCGTCTTCATCGTATTCCGGTTCTTGGTTCATTATTTCCAGATTAGGTGGCGTGTTCGGATTTGAGCATGAGTTCCGCAAGCATGTCATGTTATTTAAAGCCGCATTATTAGGACTGAAAAGGAAGAATAAATAACAAAATTAGAAAGAGTGCAAAAGTAAGGAAATATTTATTTTATTTTCTTGGAATTTTCTGAAAACAAACAAAATTACATCGGAGAAACCAAAAATACAAGAAAACAAAGAAAAACATCCAAGCTACATCCTGAAGTAACTTGTGATGAAGGAAAAACGACAGGACAAATCTACCAGAACTCCCGCCTGATTGGGAAGGGTGTGGCTTTCCAATTTTGCAATTTAGCTTCAGGGCCCACATACAGCACCTCAGCGGTGCTTGTTCCTTCTCCCGATTGGACCATATTAACATCATAGAGCATTTGCCTCATGGCCCCACATATGTCTTCAATTTCCTCTGTTGTAAAGACCTCGTCTTCTTCTTCTTCACTGTACCTTGGTCGGACGAAAGTTTGGTACAGATGCGGCAATGGTTGCGGCAAAACCCATCCTTTCTCCTTTCTCTTTTTGGCCCATCTTTCATCTTCAGGGGTTGGGCGAAAGCCCACTCCGAAAAACTTTTCAGCTACAGGTAAAGTTATCAGCTTCGGCACTCCTTGTAGGGACTTTCCCAAACCTTTTCCTGGCTGGAAGCCATGTTTAATCATTTCTTTTGCCACCATGATGGAGGCATTAGACAAAAAAGGTTGGGGGAGAGGGTTTCCTTCTTCGTGTTGATCTGCCAACACAATCTCGAAAGCTTGATAGACAATGTTTTCGCTTCCCGCTTCCGCTTCCGCTTCCAAGCAAGGTATGGATGGATCTCGGTAAATTGATTGCTCATCTTCCCAGTGGACCACGATCTCTTGTCCCTTGTGCTCAAATTTCAACATCTGATGGAGGGTAGAGGGCACAGCTCCGGCCGCATGAATCCATGGTCTCCCTAGAAGAAAATTGTAAGAAGTGTCCATATCCAAGACTTGGAATGTCACTTGGAAGTCCACCGGGCCGATGGTCATAATCACATCAATCTCTCCGACAGTATCTCTTTTCACACCGTCAAAAGCTCGCACACATATGTTGTTAGGCCGAATCCTTTCAGCTCCGATTCCTATGCGGCCTAAAGTGGAAAGCGGGCATATGTCTACCCCGAACCCCCATCAACCATGACCCTCTTCATATAGTAGCCTTCGCTTTTGACAGTCAAATGTAAAGCTTTGTTGTGGGCGGCACCCTCCAAAGGCAAATCAGCTTTACTGAAGGAAATCTGATTGATCGCGAAGAATCTTTCTGTCATCCTTTCAAGTTGTTCGGATGAAGTCTCAATAGGCACGTATGCCTCATTCAAAGCTTTTAGCAAGACCTTTTGATGTTCAGTAGACTTCATTAGAAGGGACAACATCGACACCTGCTCTGGGCATTTACGCAGTTGGTCTATCACCTCGTAATCAGGCATTTGCATCTTTTGAAAAAAGACCTCTGCCTCTTCAGCACTTACAAGTTTCTTCGACGGGAAACGCCTTTGTGTGGCGTTATTTACCTCCTGTGTGTTTAAGTACTTCTGTCCTAAGACACTCTCAGATGAATTTCCCACGATCTCTTTCCCTTTGCGCATAACAAGTGTTCGTTGGTAGCTCCAGGGTACTGCGGATGGATCTGTCATTGGTTTTTGTTGCACGCGTGCAATAACCACAGGTTCATCTGGTTTTCGGGCCACATAAGTTCCCTTTGGTACATACATTGATGTTTCTCTCTTTAAATGGAACTTCATGGGGGCACCTATGGACAATGGTTTTTCCACTCTACCTCGTGGGAGGTAAAGGACTCCGCCCTTCTGAGACGATGCTTTCAATTCAATCGTCTTTTCGGATTCGGTTTCAAGAGCTTCAACCTTTTTCCCCATTTTCTCTTGTTTCGGGGTAGCCTCAGGACGCTTCTCTATGTTGGCGATGGCGATTATCGCTTTCAAAGCTGGGTCGAATTCTTTGTCGTCACAAATCATCCCAATCACCGGTCCGTTGTTGTGGGCCGGTAATGGGTTGTTTGTCACATTTGGGATGTCTTCATCTGCGAAGACGATCCTCCCTTGATTGATCAATTCTTGCACTGCCTTCTTTAACGTCCAACAATTGTCAGTACTGTGTCCTTCAACACCTGAATGATATGCACAGTATATCCCTCTCTGGTAGGCAGGAGAGTCTGGATTCTGCCTGTTCTGCGGAACAGGCTGCAATAGGTTTTCTTGCCTGAGTTTTGGGAAAAGAGTGGAATACGGCTCCCCAATCGGTGTAAAGCTCGTTTTGGGTTGCTCGCGGTGGCGAGCGTTATTTGGCCGTGGATTATACTGGTTTGGGTAAGGAGGTTGGTTTCTCTGGAATGGAGGTGGATTCCTGTTGGCTGGTGGCTGTGGCCGTGCCCGAGGTTGAATGTTCATGACTGCATAGGGTGGAGGCGGAGGAGCATAAGCCATGCCGTGATGTGGATAGTAATGTTGGGGGACCCTATCGGAGAATACCTGCCTTGAGGTTCGATATCTCCTGTCTTCTACCGCTGCCATAGCAGATTCTTCTTTCTTCTTGCTTCGGGGCATCCCTCCAGACCCGCCTTGAATGGCTTGGGAAGTTGCCCGAATGGCCGCTTGGCTCAAAATTCGCCCTGTTTTCAAGCCATTTTCTACCATCTCTCCGATCTTGATAGCTTCGGCAAAAGGTTTTCCCATTGCCGACATCATATTTTGAAAGTAATCGGGCTCTTGAGCTTGGAGAAAAGTCGTGACCATTTCAATTTCGTCCATGGGGGTTTCACCCTGGACGCTTGCTCTCGCCACTTGATGGCATATTCTCTGAAGCTTTCTGAGGGCTTCTTTTTTAAGTTCGATAGAGAATTTCTGTCCGGCGCAATATCGATGTTGTATTGGAATTGTTTTACAAAATCTCTGGCCAGATCATCCCAGATGTGCCATCGAGATATGTCTTGATCCATATACCATTCGGATGCTATTCCGACCAAACTTTCTCCGAAGTACGCCATCAACAATTCTTCTCTGCCGCCGGCACCCCTCAATTGATTGCAGTATTTCTTCAAATGAGCAATGGAGTCGCCATGTCCGTCGTACTTTTCGAACTTTGGTGTCTTAAAACTTGATGGCAAATGGACGTGCGGGAACATGCACAGATCGGCGTAAGATACACTCTTCTGTCCACTCAGACCTTGCATGTTCTTAAAGCTTTGTTCCAAACTCCTCATTCTTTTTGCCATCTCATCCTGCTCGGGGGTCTTTGGATTTTGGCTCGGTAGGAACTCATATCGAGGTGTCTGAGAATATGTATTGGCTGTAACCTGGGTATGGTCCCGTGTGAGCGGTGGTGCCGGGAATGTAAAGGATGAGGAGTCGAAGAAAGGAGCATGTGCGGTGGGGTGCGTTGTGATTGGAACTGGCAATTCAACGGACGTTCTTGCAGATGTATCATGTGGTGTCACCCGAGGATGGGATGTGGAGGGTGATTCAGAGAGGTTTGTAGCATTGGAATACCCGAACAGAGTAGGCGGGTAATTGATGGGGGTATTTGAAATACCGCTCGACCTGAGAAGAATTTCAGGGAACCCAGGGACCAGACTCGGGGGCTCTTTCCCGTTGTTCCAATCGTCCAACATTTCGAGCATGCGGCAACGCAGCATTCTATTCTCTTCCAAAGCTGCCGACTCAGTAGCCGGGATGGTTGTCAATGAGCTTTCCTCTGAAACGGGAATGGTTGCTAAAGGCATTTCTGAAGACATGTCGGCACCCTTTTTTGATCTAGTAAAATAGGAATGAGTACTTTCAGGCTGCCGAACTTTTCCTTTGGACCTCGTGAAGTACGAATGTGAGGCCAGAGTACCACAAAATCAACCACCTTTTTCTAAAACCTGGATTTTGGCAAACAAACGGTTAGTATGAAACAACATAACAGATAAGTAATCTCACGTTGGGTGTGATGCACTTATACAGTTGATCGTGTTGCTACTTGTAATCGATTGTAATGCGTTATTCCGGCTTATACTTTCCTTTGCTTTCATCTTCTTCCCCTCTTTTTTTTCATTTTTATTTTTATTTATTTATTTTTTTTAGTGATGGTCGAATCTTATGTGGATTGCCTACGTATCATGTCCCCGCATGAATCAGACCGGGCGTAGTTCGGAAACAATAAACATAAGATGAAGTGTTCATGAATTTTATTTCAACAAACTTAAAACTTGAAACACTTGCAAAATACAACAATGGAGAAAAACTTGTAAAAGGACAAACAGACTCTAAAACAAAAGACTCTCCTAAGCATGTTCCAACGCCTCGAATCTTTGCGCCGGGGGGGCGCTGTTTGGCCTTGCTGCAGTTCTTGGGGTGAGATCTTTCTGTATACTTCCCAATTCTGCCATGACCTGGTGGACACATTCCATGATTGAAGAAAAGAGGGCAGGCCGAGGTACTTGTTCGCAGTTCAAACACTTCATAGTAATGTAGTGCCCGATCTCATTGATCCTGGTTCTGATTATGTCTTTTTCTCTGAGCAGCTGCCCTATGTGCCTGTTCTTTGCCCCTAATACTTGAGAGTTGTCGGAGACATGGTCCAAGAGCCTATCTATTTGTCTTTCCATCCGTGCCATCAAGTTGTGACAACGGTCTCTATCTGCTTTAGCATCCTGGACTTGCCTGAGAGTTCGCTCTCTAAGAGTGGCATTTGCTTTTCTCAAATCAACGATGATCGCATCATAGTCTTTCTCTACTTGTTGTAGACGGAGTTCTTCTTGGTGGGCCGCTCTCTTCCATTTTGTCCGGACTGCGACCAAAGCCGCTTTTGCCTTCTCCAAGTCTTCTTGGTGTTCAAAGGCTTTCCTTTCCAAATTGTTTATTAGCATTTGATCACTCCGACTCCTCCTTGACCTTTCCGCGGCCAATTGCATCTCTTGAATTCGAGTTTGGAGTGCTTCTCTTTCCTGCTCCCAACCGGCCCTTTCCCGATCGAAGTCAGCCTGTTGTATGTCCATGGCTGCTTCCGGGATTCCTTTGTCTTCTTTTAAAGTGTTGATGCAAGATTGGAAATTTTGTGCTGTTTCATGCTCAACCTCTCTAACTCTGGCTTCTATTTCTCTCTCCCAATCGACGGCATACTTCACTGACCTTTCTGACCTTTGCTCCGGTATTGGTTGGTTGTGGAACCATTCAAGATAAGCGAGACTCACTTCTCCCCGTTCCCGATCGGCAACCATTTCGTTGATGTCGGAGAGTCGACTACCGAACCAAACCTTCCGTGCATAAGTCTCCCTCGGGGTCTCTTCTGTCACAAATTCCCATACAAATGATCGCATATCCTCAATTGGGGCCTTTTTCTGTTCTCTTCCCAGGCTGCCGCATGACACGTAGCGGGGCATATGGTTGGAAACCCCTGAAACCCATTAATATGTAGAATGGGCGGTATGTCGACATATGCGTGATTTTGGCGGAAGGGAACCAATAATAATTCCAGGTAAGTTGATCGGCTCTCAAAGAGTTGAGGAGTTCTTGCCAAGTCCTCAAGTCTTCTGGAAGGTTACAGCGGGCGGCTCTGTTTGTATGACAGCAAATATAATTCAGCCAATCTGCTTTGAAGTTTATCACAATTGGGTGATGGTAGAGATGCTCTATAAACCACATTTGTAATAAAATATTGCAACCCTCAAAATAGTCTTGTCCTTCTTGGCACCGAGTTAAGGCCCGGAAGATGTCTCCTAGTATCATCGGAAGAACAGTGTGTTCCTCGTTACTCTGTAGATATGAGACCACCGCAGCTAAACGGATTCTGATGCGCCCGCCACGTTCGGGAAAAACCATGGTTCCCAAAAAAGCGATCATAAAAGCATAGATTCTTAAATCTCCCCAGGCGTCATAATTTAGCTGGTTAACAAATTCGACGTTTGAGAATTTCCCAAACCCTTCTTTATCACCAAATCTGTCGTAGAGATAATCTAGTGGCACCCAACCGTTCTCCAGACAACCGAGGGGAACCCGCCGGAGACATAGCTTTTTCAAGAAGTTATTCACACTTATCTGCCTAGGAGCTGCAGGCCTCATCTTGTGCAAATCTCTTCCGAGCCCTGTGAGTCCGCCCAATTCTTCCAAAGTGGGTGTCATTTCACAATCCCGGAATTTGAACACATTGCTTGTTGAGTCCCAAAAACTCACTAAAGCTCTGATCACAGTTTTGTCTGATTTTATCATCATGATGTCCGAAAGAAACTTGAGGTGCTTGTGAACTTGATTTCTTTCCCAAGTCGAAAAACTAGTCCACCATTTACAGAGCCGATCTGGAGTCTAGTCCTGGACCATGAACATGGGTGGCATTTCATCTCTCGCCCTTTTCTGGCCGATTCGTTGCGAGGAAGTCATGCTGATCCTAGAAAAGATAAAAAATGGATTTAAGATTTTTTTTTTTTTTTAATTTTTATTTTTTTTATTATTAAGAAAAACGAATCTTGTTAATACGGCCTTTCAGCACTTGAAGAAGATTTGAAGGTTGTATAACGGGATACCCGTGTGATGTCTGTATTCCGTTTTTGCGAAATTAGTCCTCCGGCGCCCCTTTTGAGGCGTTTGGCTATTTTTGCAAAATTTCCTAACTCTTGACTAAGAACAAAAATCCTAATTCTAATATATATTTATTTATTAATTTTTTTTTCTTAAAAATTTTCTTAAAAAAATCAGTATTAGTTGAGCCCGATATGGGTTGCCTACGTATCTCATTTTTTGTGAGAATCAAACTTGCGTAGTTCGAAAATAAAAGAACTAAATTATTTTAAGAAAAGAAAACGAACTATTTTTTAAACAGCATTTCTAAAACAAATTACTTTCAAAGGAACTAAGAAAATTTATTTGGAAATTTATTTTCAAAGAAACTAAACTATCTTTGTAAAATTAAGAAAATTTATTTGGAATTTTTTTTTTTTTTTTTTTTTTTTTTTTTTTTCAGAAATTATTTTCAAAGAACTAACTATTTTCATAAAATTAAGAAAATTTATTTGAAATTTTTGCAATTTTTCAGAATTTATTTTCAAAGAATTAACTATTTTCATAAAATTAAGAAAATTTAGTTTGGAATTTTTGCAATTTTTCAGAATTTATTTTCAAAGAATTAACTATTTTCATAAAATTAAGAAAATTTAGTTTGGAATTTTTTTGCATTTTTCTTATTTTTTTGCATTTTTTTTTTTAGAATTTATTTTCAAAGAACTAACTATTTTCATAAAATTATTTTAACTATATACCCTGACGTTTTCCACTTCTTCCTCTTTTTAACAAACCGGTCGGCATGTAAGATCGAAACAAATAAATGCACACAAAAAGATGCAACAAGTTGGTCTTTTTGTTTCGGGTACACCTGTCCTAGACAGGCCCAACCCCTGTGTTGAGCCTCCTAAGTCAAATATGCACATGATGCAAATAAACGTTCCTATCGGGGATCCGGCATAAGGTCTTGTTATTCTAAGTCATCGTCCTGTTGGAAAAGTGTCTAGACTGGCTTTAACTCGAGCGGACAACTCGAGCCGAAGAGTGTCGGTGCACCGGTAGCATGGCTTTCGGCTTAATTGACAAAACTCTCCGCCTAAACATGTGTGACTACAAAATCCTTCACCGGGTGCCAAGCACCACGACTATCTTGAGAAAAACGGGCTATGTCCAGCAAATGCCCGGTATTATATTTCAAAAGACTCAGAAGAGAAAAAAAAAATGGGTATCGGCACAATTTATATACAGTTCACAAACTATCAAAGCGCTAAAAGCAACATTTAGCATATTAAATATAAACATGTAGCAAAATCAGATAATAAATAAGCCAAATACAATAATTATTCAAAGCTCGAATTCTTAAACCATGAACCAGTGGTTCTGGGTTTCCATCCCAGCAGAGTCGCCAGAGCTGTCATACCTCCTTTTTGCGCGCCTACCCCAAAGGATAATTTACAAGGGAGTTTTTCCAATTTAAGTGACAATATTCGAAACGGGATTATTTTATTTATTTCAGAGTCGCCACTTGGAATAAATTATGGTGTCCCAAGTCACCGATTTATTTAAATCCCGAATCGAGGAAATTTCGACTTTCTAAATGAAGTCCGCGAACCAGAAATTCTAAGTAAGGAATTCTGTTGACCCGAGGGAAGGTGTTAGGCACCCCCGGATCCCGTGGTTCTAGCACGGTCGCTTCAATTATTATAAATGGCTAAAAATACCTGATTTTTAACATGCTTATAAATTATATGCTCTAATTAAACTTTAAACCGCTCTGTTAATTTGAAACCATACCAAAAGAAAGATTAATTACAACATAGGCTCGGATTTTGACAAATAGGTGAAATAAAAGGGTACCCGGATTACTTTGAAACTATCAAAACAAAAAAAAAAGGATTGATTTCTAGATTAAACAGGAATTCAATTTATGTAAATATGCACAATTTTGTCATTTTTTTTCTAATTTAAACATATGCAAAATAATTCTTTATTCCATGACTTATTTTCTTAGGGCCAAATAAAAACTCTTAAAAAGACTGCATTTGGTTCAAATAAAAGCTCTTAATCGATATACGAGTGTATACATCCTGATTTTAACACATTCTTTTGAACTCTAATGCCGAACTAGATCGAGAATTTATTTGCGCGTGACTCGTAAAATTAGGACAGTTGATACTTACTCACGAATTGCCAAGTTAACTCTAAAGTTTTGTCTTTGAAACCAACACTATTATTACAGGCTTTTGAGGGAATTAAATTTGTCCCAACACTAAAGTTTTGCTACGAACCAGTGTTGCTACAAAACTTATAAAAGCATGCTTATTGCAAAACTAACTCAAACTTTATTTAAAATTTAGTTTGTTACAAACATGTGACAATGATTCCAACATAGCACTAAAATTAAATAGATTTACATGCTAATCAAAAACGGCGACTTAATTTCAACCCATGATTTAAATCAAAGCATGTAGCGGTTCTAGTTATCCAAATATGCTTTACAAAAGCTAATATACACATATGGAAGATCTGATCTAAATTTGAAGCTAACAGACAGTGATCCAATGCGTGAAGTCAGCAAGACATTCTTATTTCCAGATTAATTCAAGTCTAATATCAACAACGAAATCCAAATTATGTACCGAAAATAGGAATTCAAAGGATGAAGAAAAGGTCAATCGCAGTATTCTGACAGTAACAGCTTAACAGAAAACAGCAACACCAACAGCAACTAGCAGTAACCAACACTTTCAAACGGAAGAAACCCCAACCAAACTCAGCTAACCAAAGATTGAATGATAATCAAATCCAAAACGGCATCAAAACAGCCACCAAAAATTCCCAGAATGGTTTCAAAATCGACTTGGAATTCTAAATGTGAGTGTTCTGCCAGTGAGTGTGTGTTTCTGGTGTTTTCCAGAGAGTATATCTTTGTTGAATCTCTCTGTATGTGTGTGAATGAATGTATACTGCCAGAGAGTATGTTTGAGAGTATATCACTGTTTTTCAAGAATGGTTCTCTCTGTTTGTTTTTGTATCTCAAAACAGTGTGCTCTCTGTCTGTTTTCAGAATGTAACAGTGTGTGCTCTCTGTCTGTTTTTTGTTGCTCTCTTCTAGTGTTTTTTGTGTGTTCTCAAAACGTGTCCTTAACAGTGAGTTCTCTGTTGTGTTTTATAGCCTAGAGATCCAAAGCAACAACCCTTTCTTCTTCAGTTTCAGATCTGTCCAGCACCTATTATTCCCCTTTTTCAAACCTTTTTCAATTGTATATTCCCTCTCATGTGTATCCTGATTCTAACAACTGACCAAGCACTCAACAAAGGCTGAAAATACTCATTATTATCCTCACATTCTCTGATTATTCCAACTCTGATTTGTCTAAAGGTGGGATTTATAATTAATCAAATCCTAAAGGTGCAAAACTAATGAAATACACTGCTGTCCAGCAAGTTTTAACAGCTCATTTCCATGTGTATTGCACTTTAAAGGTTGATTTTAGGGCTACTTAAATGGACTAACAGCTATATCCAATTCACAACCTAATTTAGAATCAACAATGGTTCAAAACAAACAATCTAACAATTAACTCAACATTCTGAAACAAACAACAAACCGAAAAATTTTAAATCAAGCAAGATAGTGAACCACTGCCCGGAATTTCAAATAACCAATTTGCGAATTGAAACGACAACATTCGTTAAGTCGAATCACAACATGTATGATCGACAACAAAAGCCGACAAACAAATTCAACAAATTATAACACTCCAAAGCCGAGAGAAAAGAAGAAAAATGAAGCAAATACGAAACTAAATGTTCAACGACGCTAATCGACGCGAACCTGTATTCAACAACATTGGTAATCAAATAGACAAAGCATAATTTTAGAATTGACAATTCACTAACAGTATTCTCGGCCAAAGCAGAGGAAAGAAGGAAAATGAAGCTAACTAATCGACGACGCTAATCGACGCAAACACGTATTCTATATCATTCGATTAGCCGATTACGATATGCGTAATCGACAAACAAATCCGACAAAGCAGTGACTACACAATTTCGGACAGCATGTATAAATTCAATATCAAACAACTTAACGGTATTAACAACGAATCGAATTCGATTCGCAATCACTCGTTAAACGGCGAAGAATAACAAACAATCAAGTCGACCAAATAAAAGGTCCCAAGAGATGAAGAAGAAAAACAGAGAATTGATATCTGTCCGAAGAAATATCAACAAACGAAACGACCATAATCAAAACAAATAAAACAACAAGGAAAGAAAGGGAGTAAAACAGTACCTCCGATCAATTTGAAACCAAAGCAGCGGCCGAGAACAATTTGAAAACAAAGCAGTGGCCGAGAATAGAAAATTCGTATTCGGGATCGAACGGACCTTAATTGAAATGTTTTCAAACGAAAACGAATCAATTAAGGTCTATTAGACCCCAACTTCTCAAAAATCCGAAACAAATAAATCCCTAAATCGGAATTTAGGGTTCTTGCAATTCGTTTTGGGGCTTGATGGTTTGGGTATGAAATAGAGACGGAAATGATGATAAGAGTGGTGTTGCGGCTGTTGGTTGAAGTTTCGTCGGTGTTTCTGGTGGGAGAGGTTACGGTCGGCGGCCTTGGTTTCGAGATTTTGAAGGACCCTGGTGGGATTCGAAGAGAACTAAGGGAGGATTCGTGATGATAAGAGGGAGGGGAAGCTTTTGTGTGATTTTGGCAGTCATCGGAGACCTACCGCCGCCATGGGCGATTTCAGGCGACGGTAGCAGAGGAGATGGCGGCTGGTTCTCTTAGGAATAGGGTAAGGTGATAATTGAATTGAGAGAAGGGTTTGGGGGGTTGTTTGGTAAGTTAAAAATGGAGAATTAATCTCAGCCGTTAGATTAAACAAATCCAACGGCTGGGATCAATTGGATCGGATGGAATGGGCTGGGGCAGATAAGGTTGGGGTATAATTGTATTGGGCCTGGTCTTGGTTTTGATTGTGTGGCCCAATCCGAATTACAAACCAAATTTTAATTATTTCCTCCCTCTTAATTTAACTCCTAGTTTATGAGAAAAAAATAATAAAAATCCTAACTATACTAAAAAAAATCAAGTCAAATTAACTAATACTAATTATACTAACACTCTTTATATACAATTAAATATCAACTAGACATAAATCAAACGACTAAGCACTCAAATGCTAAAAAATGTAAAAAAAATGAATTATTTTTGTGATTTTTATTTTGTAAGATGAAATTAATTACTCCTAATTTCCAAGTTAGATCAAAAAATGTAAATATGGCCTATTTTTGTATTTTTTATTAATTTAAACACATATAATCATGCATATACAAATGCAAACAAATACCAAAAATAACACAAAAATTTCACGAAAATACACACCATAAAATAGACAATTTTTGTTTTGATTTTGTGGAAGTAATTCGTGTTAGGCAAAAATCACGTGCTCACATAAGCACTTTAAGTTTGACCAAAAAATATTTACTATGCAATCCTTAAAATACTTCTTTTTAAAACATAACTCTTCGTATACCGAGTTATTCAACTGCTTATTATTAATTTTAGCACTTTTATCCAAATACGAAACTGTTTATTTTTTAAATCAATTTCAGCACTTAGTATTTTTCAATACCTAATACTAATGAACTACTCTAAATCAGCTAAGCCAAACATACTCTAAAACTTTTTCAGAATTTGCTAATTGCATCTGCCACTTTTGAAGTTACCATAACTGCTACCCCTCTGTGGGTGATCGATAAATTTAACGCTTTCATCTAATCTTTCAACACGAAATTGAAAAATCAAAAACTGACGTTTAACTATAAAAATAGTAAAACATCTAATATATTTAAAACTCAGAAATAAAGTCCAGGTCTTCAAATTCTAATCTTTATCAACAAAGACACACATTCATTAAAAATATACCAGAAAAAATAAGAAAATATTGAAAGTGTTTATTTGGATTACTTTATTCCATAAAGATTTAAAGGATGAAAAGTGAGAAGTTAAAGGCACAATTTAATCGAGATTCGAGTAGAGAATAATTTACTGAAGAAAAAAAAAAGAAGAGAATTCACATGACATGAGGCATAAACACTAATATTTGTGGTGATTTTTAGACTCGGTTCCGAAGATAAGAATTGAAACATGTCCAATATTTGATTTGTTTTGGTTCCACAATCAACTTTCCGATTATCTAATATTTATAGCATAAAACTTCAAATAATAAATATAGAATTTGATTTACATTCAAATAATGAATGAACGAATATGTTTCCTTTACTTATATGACTCTAAGAATGTCACATTAACTTGGACTCTATAATATATGAATAACTTTTACGTTTTTAGGCATTAATGTTTAAGATATAGTTTAATTATTGAAGGGCATAATAGGCGATTAATATATTGAAGATATTTTTGTCGTTCAAATATTTAGCATGAAATATTCGTGTTTTTATAATAATATAGATGGATAGATTTATAGATTGGTATCCTTATGCTATAAGGTTATTGACATTTGATCATTGCTTCTTTGCTTCTACCGGTGCCATTATCGTTTGTCAAGGACGACAAAGAAGGCTAATCACAGTTTTGTGAATGCAACATAGTTTGTATTATGTAAATAATGCTCTCATAAATATAAAGAATGTGTCAAGTTGTAATGACAGAATATCCAAGAATGGATATTCTTTTCCGATATGTATGTACCGAATTGATGGTCATTTATATATATTAATTTTTATTATCTGTAAAATCATATAAATTGACAAATTTAATCAAATATAAAAGTTTTGGAGTCTACATTATTAGGTGTGTACTGACACGGACCATCACTACCTAGTAGTATCATAATAGTTCTCTTTGTTAAATTATGTCAAACAAGAATTTGTGCGTGCAAATTACTTACTTTGTTGAAACTTGAACTGATTGAGAAAGGGGGCAATATCATTGTTTCGAAATTGTTCATGGGACCCCAACAAAGTATAAGGCTGAAATTAGTAAAGTGAGACAAATCCAGGAGGTAATTGTGTATTAACTCTTTTAAATTTGCAAAATAAACACGCCTGAAGTGAATTTTTTAGAAAAACATATAAGATTTTTTTTCCAAAATTAAGGTTTTTGGTTAAGCTTTTAGAAGAAAAAGTATTTTTAAGTAGAAATAACAGTAATTTTTGGCAAGAAAAAAAAAAATTTTTTTTACCAAAAGTACTTTAAAACAAAAAAAATATTTTGAGCGAAATACACTTGAATTCTTTTTTAGCAAACATGAAATATATATATATATATATATATATATATATATATATATATATATATATATATATATATATATATATATATATTAAGTAGACTTTTATACTTGGTGTCACTAAGGACATAGTGTTCTATAAAAACATAGTGTTCTATTAGTTCACTTTCCACAAGACATTTTACATAAGAGTGGTGCAATAAAAGAAAAAAAAATCCCCTTTGTTAGATTAACAACCTTCTTTGCCATTTGGTGAGCTATACTATTCCCTTGCCTGAATGTGTGTTGGGGAGTCATCTTCTCCTGCTAGTGCATTAACAACCTGCACTCATCAACAATGTTATCATATAATCTATTGCCTTGTTGGATTGACCGGATTACCTCAGTGGAATTTGTATCTATTTCAAGAAAGAATATTCCCCAATTTTATTGTGAGCATTATAAGATAGAAATTTTATAAAAACATAGTATTCTATTAGTTCACTTTCCACAAGACATTTTACATAAGAGTGGTTCAACAAAAGAAAAAAAAAATCCCCTTTGTTAGATTAACAACCTTCTTTGCCATTTGGTGAGCTATACTATTCCCTTGCCTGAATGTGTGTTGGGGAGTCATCTTCTCCTGCTGGTGCATTAACAACCTACACTCATCAACAATGTTATCATATAATCTATTGCCTTGTTGGATTGACCGGATTACCTCATTGGAATTTGTATCTATTTCAAGAAAGAATATTCCCCAATTTTGTGTTGTTTTGAGTCCCTCTAGTAGTGTCTTGATTTTTGCTTGTAATGATCCGCTAGTATGGGATGATTTTGTAAAATCCACTACCTAATGTCCATTGGCATTCCCGAATACACCTCCCATGCTATATTTTTGGCTATTACTATTAAAGCTAGCATCTATATGTAGTATAAACCCACTTGAAATTTACTTTTAAAGTACTGAAAAGTACTTTTCAAATTAATTGGTCAAATATAATCTATTTCTCACCAAAAATACTTTAAAAAAAATTATTTCGAAAAAAGTATTTTCTCAAAATAAACTGATTTTATAGACTATGAAGTAAAGTAAAATGGGTACAAAACTTTTTGAAATTGAAAAATGAAAAAGGGCATTCCGTTGCCGGGACTTGAACCCGGGTCTCTCGGGTGAGAGCCGAGTATCCTAACCACCTAGACTACAACGGATTTGTTGATGAGATCTAGTCATTTATTTATATACACATATCGAAAACATAAAAGGCTTCTTCCCTGCTTCGACAATACAATTAGCGTGTTTCATGTTCATCTACTCCTATCCATTGGGGAGCTCGAAATATACTTCAAATGGCTGTAGACTAAAGAATTAGCTGCCATAGAGTTCACTTTTTCATACTACAAGAACAAGAAGAATGCAGCATAGCGTTTAACCACCAGGTAGGGTTTTCTAAGCTTACTTCTATGTTAACAATTTCCATTTTTCTTTTTCTGTTTTAATTTGTTAAAATAGCTCCAATCAGTTAAAATATTTGATCTTTAGCCAATTTTGGTAGTGGGGTTTCATTTATGTTGTAAAATTATTGTACTTCTGGAATGTGCTATGGTCCTGCGGCTGTAAAAGCTAGATATTCAATGAAAAATTGAGTAACTGTAGTAAGCATACCAGGTAGCAACTGCTCACTAGTCACTAGTCAGTAGGCATGATTCTTTGTCAATTGAGATTGAGAAAAATACAATTGAAGAAAAGAAAATAAAGGATGAACATTCAGAATGTTCAGTTGACAAACCTGTAAGACCCATTGTACTACAGTGTTATCAAAGGCGAAAAGCCCTCTAAGATCTGTTGGAGCTTTAAGCGCAAAGCACAAATAAAGCGTGGTCTTTAATGAAAAAGCAAAAATATGTATATGTAGTTTCTAAGACTAATAATTATAAGCATGAATAACAAATATATGAACAAAGAAATTGGAAAAAAATTACAAATAAATGAAATATCAATTGTTTAATGTTGCATTTTTATGATTACACTCATTGGCAAGTAAAAGTATGCCTAAGAGCCTTGATGCGATACTAAAGCGTCCACAAAGCAAGGCGAAGCGCTCAACATGTTTTGAACCTTGCTTCAGAGCTTAAGCGCGCCTTTGACAACCCTGTTGTACTATTGGACCAAAGTGGACAAACCTCAGAAGCGTATAAGGATCAGATAGCTACTGTTTTTGTATGGACTTGTAAAAAAGGAAAGCCAATAATGGATTTGATTTGCTAAATGGACTTGCAAGAAGATTGTATCATGGGTTCAAATCCCATTTATCATTCAAATGAAATGGGAGGGCAAATTTACGTGAGAGAAAGTACCTATTTGGTGGAGTCCTGCTTCCCACTTCCCAGAGGATAAGATAGCACTTTTTAGTAACTAGGAGCTAGAGCTCGTTGTGGCTTGTTTTACGTTGAGTGGTTCTTGAGCATGTTGGTGGATTAGGGGGGAGTCGAAAGAGCTACTCGTCAGCTTTATGAACAGGGAAAAAAAATATTACGTATTCTATTTTCTTAGTTTGGTAAAGGATTTTTCCCTTACTAGTAAAGTGGTAAGGTAGTATGCTATTTGATGAAGAAAACAAACTTTGAGAAAGTAGTTTAGGTAGCGCAGTTGAATACAGGTATACAACTAAACCTACAGTCTGATAACAGGAAATAATGTTATTAAGTTGTCTTCTAAGCTCTAACTTAATGGTGCATATGGTACTATTCTTGAAACAGAATTTCTTTTTCTTTTCCTTCTTAATATTGTCTTTAGCAGATCAAGTTGTTAATCGTTCTTTGACATCTAATGTCATGGCATGAAGCCATTGGAATGGTAATCTGAATCACAGTTCTACTTTCTTTCCAGCTCTCATATGATTGATGCTTTCTGTAATGGTCTTACCGTAGTTAGGTACAGTGCTCTCAGATTTTTAGCTGTTATAGTTAGTAGTGTTCTCGTCTCCGCCTCCTTGCGGTCCTCGACAACAACAGAGACAGAGCAGTGTCATTCTAACATCATCTTCCTAACAGTTGCACTGATTGCTTCCCCTGTCTTTAAAATCAGAAACTCCATGCCAATTTTCCTCACTTATTACTCTTCTTTTGCTAAAGCAAAAGGTCTGGCATCTGAATACCTCTTCACCAAATTGTTATATTTTTCCATTTGTCATCCTCTTCTCATATTTCCCCCCAAATCTACTTGCTTGTCAGATTTTAGGCGCCGTTAATATTCCCTCCATCTATTTCTCCGGCTAAATCCTAGGCGATATCTGTCTCTTGCAAAGTCGAGATGTAAGTTGGTTGTCAAATTTATAGTACTGATTTTCTTATGTGAATATCTTAATCGTTTTCCGAATGTTAGTCTGCAAATTTTTAACTGAGATATGTTGTTTGAAATGGTTAGAATTTTGAGATCACTAGCATCTAATACGGTTTTAGTTTTCACGGTTTTTGCCCTTACTTTTCTATGTTTCTCTCTTTGTTTAATACGGTTATTGACGCAATTTGTCAATATAACTTGTACATATGCTTCATAATCCTTTTAAAAGTCATTTTAGTTTGACCAATAAAATTACTTTCTTGTCCCTTATGAGTTTTCGTAATACCAAAAGTACTCTCAGAAACCCTAAAACATCTACTTCTCCTATTTCCTTCACTTTTGTCGTTCCTCTTCTTTCCCCTTCCTCTCTGCTTCATCTTCATTTTCTGCACTCTCCTCAAGCATCACACCCAATTGTATTCACTCAATGCAATTTTAAATGCATACTCTGTTTTCTAAATCTCTTAGGACAAAAGAACAAACATGACATAAAATATTATTTGTTTGTAAGCTTCAGTTATTATGTTTTTATTATTATATGCATCATAGAACAACACTAATTTCTTATCTTTGTAGGCAACATTGATTTTAATACATACTTTGTGGATTGACGTGTCTTGCAGTATGTGTATGTTTTCTAGCTTGTAATTGTCATGTGCTGTCCGATGGAAATGCAGAAATGAAATTTGTAATTTGATTGCTAATGAAATTTGTGAAACTTGATACTTGTAATTGTTGAGACTTTTATGGAAGTTTACGTGATTGAAAGTGGTGAAAAATGAGCATTCAAGAATTATATTTATAAAAATTATTTAAAGTAATTAATTAAATTAAAATGAAATACAATATAAATTAATTTTTATTTGTATTAATTCATAATTAAATATATTGTAGTACTCAGCTCCTTTATAATGATAACAAAGTTAAGTATATAAAGAGCTTATAATCACTTGTTTATCAAATAATTCAACACTGAAGCACTTTTATTCAAACGGCTAATACTTAAAAGTTGCTTTTAAGCAAGCCACTTTTTTTAAAAGCCAATCCAAACGGGCTGTATGAGATAGAGATAGAAAAATCAGAAGAGCTCCCCCTTTGAAGGAGAAAGAGAGCAGCGGCGCACTTCTCTTATCCTCACTGAGAACGAGCCACCCTTCTCCCTCAAAGATAACAGAACACAACCCTGAAACCAGTGGCGACACCCCCCTTCCATCATCGACTCCAACAGATCCCCCTGTTGAGAACCCTAGCAGCCGCTACCTGATGCTCTCAAGGCTGGACAGACATTTGAAACTGCTAAGAGAAGTAGTTTGGAGTTCGATAATCTGAGCTTCTAAAACCAAAACAAAAAGAGAAAAGGTTTAGACTGATTTTTGCATTAAAACAGTTCAAAAAAAAAAAAATTGTTGTCTGTTCCTGTTGATTCAAGGAAGGTTTCTTTGTTACTTCACTGGATTTCGAGTTGGTTTTAATCTGAAATCGAAGTCAAGTATGTTATTCCTGCGCTGCTGAGTTTCACGTTTAATTCCAGACTTCACTTGGTTGTTTTATGCAATTCCCCTGCTATTAGGTATGTTACACTCATCCATGAGTTGTTTTGGAATTCATAAATACAAGAAATCTGAATTGTTTGTCCTATATTTGAGTATAATTTTTGAGACCTAGCCTTTTAGCTATTGAATTAGCTTAATAGTTCATTCTCTGTATCTCTACACTCCTTATGTGTTTTTTTTTTTTTTGAGATTGGTACCAATGTACTCCTTATGTGTTTAAAGCAACTGTTTAAGCTACTTGTTGCTCACTGACTGTTTTGATATTTACTAATAAATACTAATTGAACAGTTTGTGCAAAAATGATGATTCACGTTTGAAGTGTGTTGAGGTCGACTGAATCAGTGGTACAATTTGTAAATAATGGCTGTAATTGATGTAATAGGATAGTTCGTTAATGTAATCGGTTCAGTTTCAATCCAGTCATGAGCTTCTTAATGTTCTGATTAGATATAATTTGGCGTGGCATTTGATTTACCTAGTCTTTAATTTACTGTTTGGAGTTTACCATTTTGCTACCTTAGCATTGTTTAGTACTCTGACAACCTAATTTAAGTAACATATTGTTTGGTCCCAATTGCTTCTGGCTATTTGTTACTACAACATTTTGATGCATCAATTTCGCTAGGGAACTTCAGTATAATTTGTTTCACATACTTCTATACTTCTCTTTCAAGTCAAGTGAATTTCATGTAGAAGAACCCCCTAGAACACCTGGACAGAAGTGTCACCTAAGCGACATGAAACACCCAATTTGCATATGCACCTAGCGGCAGGGATTAAGTGTTATCAAACATGTCTTCAGAAACATTTTTTTAGTACAATTCAAAAGAAACGTAATGGCTTTGTTTTCCAATCCATCTTTCTCTCATGACATATTCTTCTGTATTCTCCAAGTTAAAGTAGTACTTCAATAGTTTAATTGGTTTACAAGTTAATACAGCAACACAAACAACAAATAGTTTCTATAGTGCTATTTTGGTGTAACAGAATTACATTATGGGTTTGCAATTTTGAGTAAAGGCGTGCATTTTTTTTGCTCACTATCGTAATTGTGTACATGTTCGCGTGACATAATTATGATTTTCAAAATAAGTGAGGTGTGCCATGCCAAACAAAATTTATAGTTCATGGCCTTCATAAGATTCGATTGAGAACTAACGGTTATGGAAAAGGTTTGAGGTGTGCCATAAATAAATTAAATCATCCATGGCCCTTAGAAATATTGTTTTTAAAATTGAATAATCGTAGTTTGCCTTAGGCTCCATTTAGACTAGTATTGTGATTATGTATACGTTCGCGTAACATAATTACAAATTTAATTCTTAAAAGACTCGAGGGATGCGTTCGCGCAACCTCAACCAAAATTTTCTCAATAAATAAACAAATCGTTATTAATTGTGGACACGTTCACGTGACATAATTTTTGACGCGCCAAAAGAAAAGAGTATACGTACGCGTAACTCAGTTCTTTAATTACGAATAATTCAAGTGATTTAAAAGCGGTAAAAAGATAAATGCACATAGGTCCTAAAAATGAGTAGCTAAACAATTTAAGCCAAGTAATAATCACTAAGCGACCGTGCTAAAACCATGAAACCCGGGAATGCCTAACACTTTCTCCAAGGTTAACATAATTCCTTATCTAGAATTTCTGGTTCGCAGACTTGAAAAAGGAAAGTCGAAAATTCCTTGATTTGGGATTTAAAATAAAACGGTGACTTGGAACACCATAATTTATTCCAAGTGGCTACTCTAATAAAAATATCCCATTTCGAATAATGTCACTTAAATTGAAAACTCCCCTATATATACCCTTCTCGGGGTGGTGTGTAAAAAAGGAGGTGTGACATTCGTGATTTTCATGTAACTCTACATTGTGGATTGCGTTTACCTTCTCTTTGTCTTTAGCTTGATGGGAATGATATTACACACTCTCCAAAGATTAAAATAAATCTTTCGGAATAGTTTTGTTCCCTAAATTGGCTGTTGGACCTCTTTTGTTTGGAAATGGTTGTATGGTTATGCTGATTAGTGATCCTTAAAAATGCATGAGTGCTGAATTTTCCTAAAATCTTGAAATTCTTGAAGGTTCATTAATTTGTCTTTATTTAAGATATGATATACTGCCAAAGTGCCAATGGACTATTTGAGTTGGAATTCTTTCGCACTTTGTTAAATTCATCTTCTTAGATACTTTCCAAAATTCCAAGTTGATATATTTTTAAATCTCCCATAAAGATTTTAAAGCTGTCTTAGTCATTAAGGGCATGTTGGATTTCGGTAAATCTATAACGAAAGTTGGAACTATTAGTACCAATTAGAGGAAGAAAGACTTCTTCATTATAGAGAATAATTGGGCCTCTTCCCGTCATCTAATCTCATACGAGAAAACAATTGTATTTTTTGATAATTGCTAAAAAAAATCTATTTTCCTAAAGCATCTAATCTTACATTCAAACTTAGTTAGCCATTCTCTATTGCAACTTTTCAATTGACTTCTCTTCTCAGGTTGAATTAAGCCATTTTTTTTCCCTTCTCCAGCAGCATCCACCTTTGTAAGTTAGTGATGTTCTCTCTATCTCATCCTCAATATTGTATCCCCAAATCTCGAGACTATTAATTTTGTTTTAAATTAAACCATTCATCCAGGCTTTCACCACCGGCGGTGGTGGGGGATTTTGGCAAGGTTTATATTTTTTTACTTTAAGTGGTTCACTTTACTGCTAACTCTTTTGAGATTAATTATAATGATCACAATATTAAGAACCTATTGTGGTCTTGGTGGGGCAGGAGCTCAGGTGATCAACTTCAAGATCTTGTTTTCAAACTTCTTCACCCCTTTATTATTTGGGAAAATCTGGATAAAAATGTGCTTCTAGATATGTCAGCTGATATTTCTTCTGATAAAGTTGTACATGATTCACCTTTAATATGAAATAGCTAATGAGTTTGATGAGATCAAGTTAACTTCTTATTGGAAGGAAATCTGTACTATAGTGGATAACTATAGATAAAACTGATTTCTTTTCCAATGTATTGGCTCAAATAAGAGAAATATTCTTTCAAGCTTAATACAGATAGTAGCTCAATGGAAAGTTAGAACTGCATGTGCTTTCTCTAGGGATCACAACACTATTGTTATGGTTTTCACTATCCCTGCCTTATTGTACTAACAATCTAGCAGAAGCTATGGCAGCTAACACTTATTGACAATATGATTTTGGAGATGGCTCCAAGATCATTGTTGTTTCACCGGAAATAGGACTCCCTCATGGAAATCATTGGAATGAATTTCAAAGATCCAAAGAAATTTAGCTACTATACATGGTGAATCCACTCATTGCTATAGAGAAGCTAATATAGTGGCACACTTGCTAAAGCTGGATAAATCACAAACACCTCAAGAGTCTATTTTATGTTTGAACAAACACCTCAAGAGTCCACCTTAAATGTTGGTATTCTTTCTACTTACTCCCTCCATCCCAAATTAGTTGTCACGTTTTACTTCTTGAGAGTCAATTTGACTAGTGTTCGAAGCTAAATTGAATTGGATCAACTCCTTACAATAAAAATTTATATATCTAATAGGAAAAGTACTATTTTTTTTTCTTATGCCAGTACGGTGAAAATTATATTTTGAAATATTGATCAAAATTCACATAGTTCGTTCGGAAACAGCCTCTCTACTCCTCGGGGTAGGGGTAAGGTCTGCGTACACACTACCCTCCCTAGATCCCATTAGCGGGATTTTATTGGGTCATTGTTGTTTGTTGTTGTTGTAGTTTGCCAATGTGCGAAAAATGATAGTATGGGGACTAAATTCACCAATTTGCTGAAATGAACTTTCCCCTGTCCAGTCCAAGACAAACTTTGGATCCTTAAAATACCCAACATCTATTGTCAGTTTGTCCCTAAGCTCGAAGAAAGTAAAGAAGAAGATGGCAATAACGGAGGAAGCAAACCAAAAGTCCACCTTATCCCCACCTAATTCCTACACAGCAGTTGTTCTTGGAGGTACTTTTGATCGTTTACACGATGGTCACCGCCTTTTTCTTAAGGTTTTTCCCGTTACCCTTTTCACTCCTTGTCCCAGATAATAAATCACATTCATGAAAACGAAAGGCTCTTAAAGTGATGGGGTTTTCCTCTTCTTTTGTAGTCGGCAGCTGAATTGGCGAAGGATCGCATTGTTATTGGTGTTTGTGATGGTCCAATGTTGACTAACAAACAGGTTATTCTCATGCTTTATACTCTATACAGTTTTTTTCTTGATTCCTGTTATCCTGTACTTGTTATGAATCATGGGCCTCATCTTCCTTGAAATGTTGATTTTTTTCTTGGGATTACAGTGCACTAATGGCAATTTCCAGATTTTTTTTCTTTTGGTTACAAGTGTCAGAGGTTGTGAGTTCGAGTCTCCCCAAGAGCAAGGTGGGTAGTTCTTGGAGGGAAGGATGCTGGGGTCTATTTGGAAACAGCCTCTCTACCTTAGGGTAGGGGTAAGGTCTGCGTACACACTACCCTCCCCAGACCCCACTAAGTGGGATTATACTGGGTTGTTGTTGTTGTTGTTGTTGTTGGTTACAAGTGTCAAAATTTTGCTCCATCCATCTAAGATGCGAGGGTTCAAAGTATGAGAGTTAAAAGACTTAATTTTTTGAAAAGATTTAGACTTTGTATCATTTAAAATGGGACAAAGGGAGTATGTGAAAAGTATTTCTTATTAACTAATGTAATTTTACTTTTGTAATTTTGTTGGCGATTGACCTTTATTAAGATTTTAATCAGTGACACGTGGAAGCTTTAAAAATTGCTATCAGCACTTCTCTTAAGGTACAAACTCAATTATAGGGTGCTTTGGAGGTTACTTAGATTTGAGAAGCAAAAAGTGGGCCGAGATGCAGAAGAGAACAAAAAATGGGATATTTTATCTACTCATTGCATTCTCCCCCATTCATGAGAGGCAGTAGTCTAAAATCTCATGAAGAAAACTGTTGACTGGCCTTTGTTATGTGGTTCTTTGACATTTCGCAAAATTGAATAGGATAGAGCATGATATAAGAGATATGAAAAAAAATTACTTGGATATTGGGTAATCTATAGAAGGTTGGAAAGGATTCGTTCTCTTAAAATCTTCAACTTGCAAAACATGGCTTAAAACAGATATGAGAGTAGTTGACTGATGTTCATGTCTGAAGGTTAGATTCCAGCTTTTTATTGTCCATCTTTACTGGATTTTAAAGTTCAATTACATGGTCAGTGCAATGCATGTTATGAATACACAGAATTTGAAGATATACAAGGAAGACAATGTGAATGTATGATTGTATTCGCAGATTCCTGATGATTCGTCCTGATAAATGATAATAATACTAAATGCTGTAATGAGCTAAGTGAGGCAGGTTTTGCATCTTCTTCAATGGATTGCACCTATATGTTCTTCATGTGTAACTCAGTATGCTTATATCCATATATGTTCTGTTCTTATGATGCCTTTTATATTTCCCATTTTAAAGTGTGGTGTAAGTAGACTTAACACTACTCCACTGTCAATGCTATATGTTTTCCAATACACTTTGCAATCTTGCCAGTCCACTGTGTAAGTGTAAGATTTATTGTGTATCAATGCCAAGGTGACGTTTTCCTCTTCTCTGTCTCTTTTTTTTTGTTCGAGAAATTGGCAGTTCTCCAATTGTTTCTTGTTGTGGGAATACGAGTATGAAGCTACTTATCAATTCTTGGCGCTTTTGGAGTAAATACCGAAGACGTTATTGCCGATGGTGCCAATTTATCCTCTCAATTCAATCATTTTGGTAAATGATATTGCATGGAGAACTTTGATGTTTACATGAAGGATCTGTTTAGACGACAAACCTTTTTTGAACATCTCTTCATTTTTTCCCAAATCATGATGGTTGCATCACTAGGTTACTGTCACCGCCTTGGCCAAACATTCCTTTCTACCTTTTCATTTGTCTGCACAATAGTACTTATAAAAAGGAAAAAGTTTGAACAGTTTAAACTGCTTCCTTGAAGTGGCATTAATATATTTCTATGGAAGATTTGATGAGCATAGATGCTCAATATCCAGAGCTTGATTCCACCTTGATTTTTCTGATAAGGATGATTTTGACTTTGAAGTATTATGTTATCTCATGTTTTCAGATGTGCAACTCTAACAACGTTATGTTTCAATGTTTCGCTCTGGTTGTAATTTTTTATTATCTTCTTCCAGCTTAGCTCTTTTTGCAGTGCTTACATATTTGTCTTCCTTTGGCAGTATGCTGATCTAATAGAGCCTATTGAGCTAAGAATGCAAAACGTTGAAGATTATATAAAGGTAATTAAAACTCAAAATTTTATGTTCATTTAATCTTCTATTAACTGGTTTTGCATGTTTTATTTGAGCTTGAATGTCATGGAAAGAGCCTTCTGTGTCGGTTCTGCTGAGCTGGTGGGTTTGAGTGGAATATGTCCAATCTTTTGTGTTTGATGTAAATCTTGCCTAGAGCAACCGATGCTTCTTCTTCCGAAAAGGTTTTGGCGTAGAAAAAACTAAGTATGCTATAGTTGATTCTTGCACTGTCAGTAGCATACTAGAGTTTGATTTGAAAGCAAATTAGTGCACCATCAAATCCATATCACATCACCGATCGCAGAAGGCTTTTCCTACTTGTGTTGTGATGATGATGACATGTTCCTTTGTGCAAACTGTGTATCCAGTCTTTAAAACCAGAGCTGGTAGTGGAAGCAGAACCAATTGTGGATCCCTATGGTCCGTCAATCATTGATAAGAATTTGGAGGCCATTGTTGTCAGGTGCGCAGAGAAATTTTTACTTCTGCTTCTATTTATTTAGATCTTTTTTTTTTGTTGTGGTTTGGTGGACATCCATCCTCTTAAAGCGGGAGGCTACTTTGGGGTATTGACAGAATTGTTATCTAGGCATCTCATTACCAAGTTCTTTCTATGTATTATGTATTTACGCATCGCTTTTGAGCTTCCTAGCAGCCAATTTTAAGAACATTGTTCTTGCAGTACTCACTTTTTTAAATACCAAATTTAGTATAGCATATTTGTCAGTGCCAGTAAGTTGTAAATTCTCAACAACAAAAAATATACTTTAATGGTAGTTTATGGTTGGCTAATTAAATTTCTTCTGTGATAGCAAGGAGACATTACCTGGCGGACTGTCTGTGAATAAGAAGAGGGCTGAAAGAGGCCTCTCACAGCTAAAGGTCTGACTCGTGCCTCTTAAGAACAGATTTCTTTTGGGGAACTTTATTCGACTTTCTTATCATTTATTCTGTTTTGTCAACTATGAAATTGTATGTTGAAAATTTTCTGCAGATAGAAGTTGTAGATCTAGTCTCTGAAGAATCAAGTGGAGACAAACTGAGTTCTACTGCTTTGAGAAAGCTTGAAGCTGAGAAGCTCAGAGACCATCATCCAGAAAGCCAGAGCTAACTTTTTTCTAGTCTATACACAGTTAAAGCAGTTTCTCTTTGTTTTATTTCAAGTTGTTTTTAAGGATGAAAACGTCTTGGAAAATAATAATCTCTTCAAATCATACACTAGTTGTTCTCACAGTTACCTGTAAATCTATACAAGTTTATTGGTTACTCCTTTTCCTTATTTATCACTTTCTTTTCCACACACCCCCCCCCCCTCTCAACCTCCTTATTTATGTTTTTTTTCTTCTGATTCCCTCTTTTCTGGGAAGAGGGATGAAGTCTGAACTATAGTAATTGGGTCTTGGGTGGCTTAACAAGCCAGTTACATGATTTTTTCCTTCAAATAAAGCATCTCGTGGACGCAATTAATCCAGATTTGCTCCAGGGTTGTCCGCTGGAAGAGGGAGGATGAAGAGATCACAGTCATCTCGTCAGACTCCTAAGTGGTTACCTGATCTTGATTATACCCCCCCAACCAATGAAATTTTAACTTATTTAACTACATTAGATCTTTGAAATGAATAGTTTATCATGTGCAAATGGACACTGAGTTGTTACTTCACCTCACTTTATTTTGGAGTTTAACTATAAATCTTAAGAGACAGTTTAATTGTTAAGAGACCATGATCATAATCGTAGTGTCATTAGATGGAATCAGAGATATAAACCACTATTACTCAGTTGCTCATTTTTTATTCTCTACTAGCTATGTGAAAACAAAAAAGGAAAAAAGAATTTATGTACAGAAAAGCGATAATATTAATAAAAATACATCAATACACACACAATGTTTATATGCATCAAACTAGTCTTGTTAGAATATTGATTTTTAGTCCTATGTTCGGTAGAATTCTTTGGTAATATCAAGATATCATAGAACTTCGAGTTTTACATAAATTAAACTTTTATGATATTTGATTAAAACGAGTTTAAAGGAAAGAAGACGAAGCTATGTACGGTCAAAACCAGGAAGTCCGATTTTGAGGTCTTAAATTGAGTTACGAGTCCGAGTCCGAGCAACTCGAAATGGAAGTCAGATGCGGTCGAGGGACACATACTTCGAGGAAGCTGATCGAAGGCTTGACATGACCTGCATTGAGGGCAGTACAATCTCGAAGTCAATCAAGAAAGAGCAGGAATTTCTCAGGGACACGTGGACCAGGGAATAAATTAAAAGATAAGATTTGTACGAAATGATACATGATATGTTTTCAAATTGAGTGCATTCAATATCTTTGCCTTGTGTTTTGATGATCTAAAAAACTTAATGTCAAGAACCAGATAGGGAACCTGACTCATGTGGGTTACACTGCATTTAATGGATTCCAGCCAAATGTGAACTGCTACAGCTTCAGGAGCTAGGAAACTAAACAAGGACCCGCTACCCTTATGGTTCCCTCATAGCAGTACAAAGTCAGTTGGATACAGCTGGAAACGAAGTGACTGCCTGCACCGTTTCTGCCGCACTGCACTGTCCCAGTGCCCACTCATTCTCTAACCAAATAAAGTACTCACACCATTTCAAGTGATGTGATTAAGGTGTACCTACGATGAGCTTATACAAAACATCACTTGAAGGTTTCTGCTTCTCATTCAAGCCTCTTGCAAAAACTAAGAAATCAATCCTCACGAGCTTGAAGAACAAAGTTGAACGCAACTATGGACCTGTTCGCAAAAGTTAGCATATTGTTGTCCTAGTTGAGTTGTAACTTTGTGATTGTACTTATTATATCTCCTAAATTGCTTAGCTGAAAGCATTGATTAGGAATCCCTTTGTAAATTCGTAAACTCCTCGAGTTTATGTTGTGGCTAGGTGTAGTCATACACAAAATCATTTGTAACCGTAGTGTGACAAAGTGACTTAACAGATTTAATTAAAATCAAAACTAATTCCTAGAGCTAAATTAGCTACTAAAAAAACTTATTTAGACCTAAAATGCTAATCAACACAAGTAAATTAACAAAACAACTATTCGTAAATCAAAGCTAATCATTAAAGGTGCAAAGTAACTATTTTTTGTGATTTTAACCCACTTTTATAAAATAACTAATTTTCCACCTAAAAATATAAAATTAAATCCTAAATGCAAATGCAACATATTTTTATATTTTTTATTAATTAAAATAAAATAAACACGCACATAATACAAATATTTAACGGAAAATCCCACGCAAATCTACAAAATTACAAATAATGAAAAAAATAATTTTATTTTGAGTTTATGGGAGTGATTCATATAGGGAAAAAAATTACGTGCTCACAGTCGTTGACATCCTCGATCCCAGTATAGCAACCCTGAAAAGGATAATCTTCGTTCACCTTATTTGGGTCGGGCTTCGGCATAGCTTTGGCCTCGATTGCCCCCTCAGAATAAGTTAGCAACGAAAGGGAGTGACCCTTTGTCGCGGCCCTGAGATCCTCGCTCGGGACGTTCTCATTATCATTGGGGATTTTGGCATTTTACCATCTGGTATAGTTGTTGAAGGGAGAGGGTCAATTTCTACTTCCGGAGATGTAGAGACCTTGCCCATTTCTCCTTTCGGGGCGTCCTCACCATTGGAAGATGTGTCCTGTTCGGAAGGCTCGGTGATCTCGACTGGTTTCCTAGCTCAAGTCACCAACGCTAATCCTTCTTCATCATTCTCTTTATCATTCAGGAAGTCTTGGGTCGAGCCTCTGCCCGTTTGAGCATAACTTTTCCGGAGCCTTCGGTTGAGGGTTTTCTTGTCCCAAGGGTCTTTAGGTTTCGAGACCCTTTTTCTTTTGTAGTCCTTCTCGAGCTTTGGATTTGAGGACTTGGTTTTTCTCTTGGGCGGGGCCGGCCTCATCTCGGACGTATCTCCAAGACCTGCATGGGCAAGTGTGAGTAAGTAAAAATGCCGCCAAAATGTATGAAAAATATTGAAACTATAGAAAGGCACTCACTGTGGTTCTTGGCCTCCCACTAGCCTTTCACCAATTCACGCCACTTACGCTTGTCATAGGAAGAAGTGGGAGCTAATATTTTGATTCAATCCTCGAGGTCGGGCACCACTAGGGGTACCCAAGCACTGGCTGCCGAAAGAAAGATGAGAAAGTTATGGAAAATGAAAGAACATGAATAAATACAAAAATATGGACTCCACTTACGGTTAAAGTTTTACCTCTTTGGGAATGACATTTTTTCCTCGGGGATGATGTCCAAAGTCCTAACTCTAACAAATCGGCGCATCCAATCCCGAACTTTGTTTTTATTAGTTCTGGCGAAGAAGGACTTTGTGGTTCGACACTGCAGCTTGATGAGCCCTCGGAATAACTGGGGCTGATACAACCAGACTAGGTGGCTGAGGGTGAATTCGAAACCCTATGCGCTAGAACGAAGGGTGGATTTGATCGAGGGTGACTTCGTATGACTTGCAAAAGTCGATCACCATCGGATCAAGGGGCCCAGTGTTAAGGGTTAAGTGTAAACACTCAAAAACCCCTCCTTATGGGTAGTTACGCTTTCATCAGGCCTCGGGATTTGTACCTTGACCTTGTCTCCCTACTGGCGATCCTCTTTTACTTCCTTGATGAGTTGCTTAGTTATCAAGCTAATATATTGGGATACATGCTTGCATCGGCCTTCGACATCTGGAGAATTATCGATACCGAAGTCCTTCTTGAAAATGCAATCACGAGGGTGATTTCTTCAAGTATTGGCAACACCACCGGCTTGGCCGGACCGGAGGTAGATGAAGATGATGCTTTATCCTTTATGGGGACCGTCTTGGAAGTTTTACTATAGTTATAACCTGAGTATTACGAGTGCACAAGGATGTGGTGTTTTTAGGCAAGATCCTAATATTTTTCTAACGCTTGAAGAGGCAAAGGAAATAAGAGATAGAAAAGAGAGAGACGAAGATGTCAAAGGGAAGAAGAAAGAGTAAAGTTCTTCACTTGGAGGAATCGCCCCATATTTATAAACGGATGATGACGGTTCGACTTTAGTGGCCGACCAATGCTGACATGCATTCGATTTTTTTGGGAAAGCAGACCGACGAGACGTTTCAAACGCTTGCATCACGAGGATGAAATCATCATTAAGGACTTCGGGAATACAAATCGTTTCTCATCATTTCATTATAGGAAATGCGGGGACTATCTGTGTGTGGTCAAAATCAGGGAGCTTGATTTCGAGGTCTTAAAATGGGTTATGAGCCCGAGTCCGGCAACTCGAAATGGAATTCAAATCCGGTCGAGGAACACATACTTCGAGGAAGCTGGTCGAAGTCATGGCATGACCTATATCGAGGCAGCACAATCTCGAAGTCAATCAAGAAAGAGCGGGAATTTCTCAGGGACACGTGGACGAGTGGATAAATTAAAAGATAAGATTTATACGGAATGGTATAGGTCTGTACTAGGCTGTTATACACCTGTACCAATAGAATTCTTTACTACGATTATGAATGTACTATTAGGGTTTCCTCCTCCTATATAAAGGGGACCCCAATCATTTTGTAAGGACGTCTCATATTATTCACTGCAATAGAACATTCTGTTATTCTCTTGTATAACATGCTCAACAATTATTCTTTAGCTTGATTGCCTTTACTCTATTGTTCATACTTTATTGGTCTTAGCTGACCTCGAGGTCCCCGGATAACCAAACTTGAGGCCTTTATTGCTCCAACAACATTGATTTGGTTCATCATTTCTTCTTACTTAAGCTTAATATTACTTGTATAATCACTAGTATTAGTATATATCACATATCTTTAAAACCAAAAATTATTTTTAATTGTTACTCATATTTTTTGAGGTATACAGAAGCATTTGTATAGTTTATCTTCACTTGAGAGTTAGACTTTTTTATTGTTGTTATTATAAATGTCTCATGCATAATCATACTTCAATTTAAGGGTGGCAATAATCTATAGCAACTTTGATCTAAAAAACATTTCCTTCTAAATATGCTGAATCCTAGATTAATTAAAGAAACGAGAAGAATGAAATCTAGTTATTGCATGTCATTCTACTTTTGGTTTTATGTTTAGATAATTATTTATTTGATTTATCCCGGATTTACTAACATTGTTTTGTTTTGTTTTGTTTTGTTTGTTGATTTTCTCTCTTTCTGAGCCGAGGGTCGGCCGGAAACAGCCTCCCTACCCTTTCGGGTAGGGGTAAGCCCTGTGTACGTATTACCCTCCCCAGACCCCACTTTGTGGGAACATACTGGGTAGTTGTTGTTGTTGTTG
>JASVEL010009050.1:0-52982 GCA_032618575.1 Nicotiana noctiflora | reverse complement strand
TGAAGTTGTACACTAAAGGATTATTGCAAATGTATGTAAAGTTGTATTCAATGGAGATGTGATGACCTGATCCGTCATCTCATGAGTTACCACCCTATTTTCTCTATTTTTAGCTTTTTTATGCTTCATTACCCGTATCTTGTGTAATCAAATTGATTTGGAATGATTTTGATAAGAAATGAGATATTTAGTCTCTTTTAAGAAGGCTTAAGTTGGAAAAGTCAATCATATATTGACTTATGAGTTAGAGGGCTCAGATGTGAATTCTGATTGTCTGGTTAGCTCCAGGAGATGATTTGGACTTAGGAGCATAAACGGAAGTGGTTTTGGAGGTCCGGGGCAGATTTAGGCTTGAATTGGCAAAGTTAGTATTTTGGCGATTTCCGGTTGATATGTGATATTTTGATCCAGGAGTCGAAATGGAATTCCGAGAGTTGATGTAGCTTCATTAGGTGATTTAGGATGTATGTGCAAAATTTCAGATCATTCGGACGTGATTTGCTTGGGGTTTTTAATCGAATGTAAGTTTCAGAAGTTTTAGAAAAGTTTAGGCTTGAATTCGATATAATTTGAATGTTTTGGTATTGTTTGAGGTGTTTTGATAATTGGAACAAGTTTAGATAATGTTTTAGGATGTGCTGGTGTTTTGGTTGAGGTCTCTGGGGCCTCGGGTGAGTTTCGGGGTGGTTTCGAACCATTTTGGAGAAATTTGATATTGTTGGTTCTGGTGTGACACTGTAGCTTCGCAAATGCAAAGATTTTTTTGGGAATATTGAAAACACTGCAGCATCTCAAATGCGAAGATTTTGCTCGGAATTGCGAAAATATTGTAGCATCGCAAATGCGAAGATTCTGCTGGGAATTGTGTAAACTCTATAGCATCGCAAATGCGAAAATTTTGCTAGAAATTGCGAAAATACTGTAGCTTCGCAAATGCGAAGGTTTTGCTAGAAATTGCGAAAACACTATAGATGGGCAGAATGTTAAGTTCAAAAAATGAGACAAAATTCCCATTTTCCATTTTTAGCAATTTTGAGCTCGGGAAGGGCGATTTTTCATCACATTTTTGGAGAGAACAACGGGGTAAGTGTTCTTAACTCAATTTTGGTTATATTACTTGAATCTATCACTAGTTTTGGCATTTAATCCGTAAATTTTGTTGGAAAAGTATAGAAAATCTTCTTGGATAGAATCATGGATTTGAGGGTCAAAATGTTATGGAAATTGGATAATTTTTGTATGGTTAGACGCGTGGCGAGATAAGGAATCCGATGATGTTAATTTTCTAATTTTTCGAGAAGCGGGGCTCGAGTTTTTGCTAATTTCGAAAATCTTGATATTTTTCGATTCTTTTGAATGGACTTTGTTCCTATAATGCATTGTGACGTATTCGTTCTGATTTTGATAGATTCGACGCACGTGGAGATCAATTCGAAGGGCAAAGGCGTCACGAATTAAAGAAATAGCCGATTTGAGTTAGTAATAGATGTAAATGTTGTGTTGAGGATTTAAAATCCGAATTTGCACATTATAGTGCTATATTGAGGTGACTTGCACGCGGATAATGGGCGTGGGATAGAGCGCTATTGGGATTGTGACTTGGTCTGTCTCGCTTAATGAAAATACTACCTAATTATTTGGAGTTGAATTGACATCCTAATAAATGGATTAATTATCATAATTGGGCTTCGTGCCAACTATTTGAATCCTTAAGGATTTTTTTACTGGTTTCTTACCATGTGTACAGAAAAAAATTAAACTCACTCCTAGTATTTAATAATATTTTGCAAACTTAGACACTTTCTCAAAACTTGGGACTTAAATAATATTTCTAATAATGTTTGGACTGAATAATTTATTTGTTATTATGCCGAAAGGCTTATGTGATTTTGGACTGATTATGGGATCGGACTGCACCGCATCGGTATTATATTTATGAAATCGGGTTGCGCACCACGGCTGTATTATATTGATACTGATATGAGGTCGAGGGCCTAGATTTGATGCCACAAGATGGCTTGATATTTGTGTTTGGACTGTAGAATCCCCTCCGAAGTTTGTACACACCCCAGTGAGCGCCGTCGATAAATAAATGAATGGATCGGGCTGCATACCGCAGTGTGTGCTAGAGAGTACCGATTTATGTGTCGCATTGCATATTTGAATGTCATTATTTATTTCTATGTTGCAGCATTATTAATTTTTGTTGGTTATCTTAATTGATGTTACTTAGTGAACTATTGTGATTATAGCTTATCATGTGCCTATTTAGGATTTCTTACTTTCATCCTTTATTTATGTTTATTACTTTCTGGGTTGGAAGTACTCACTTTACTCCATGCACCTCGTGTGCAGATACAGGTGCACCTACTGAGGTTGAGTGGAGCTATCTCTGTCGAGTATCATATCCGGAAGCATTAAGATAGCTGCATGGGGTTTGCAGTCCTGATCTTCCCATCTATCCTATTTGTTTATTCCGCATTTTCTTTAGAAAAAAATGTAGTAGGATGACACTTGTGTATTAGAGGCTAAGACTTGTGACACCTGATTGACTAGGTTGTGTAGTAGTATTTCCACTTGGGTTTGCTGCATGTGTTAACTACATTTGAGACTTTCAGTGTTATGAATTAGTAATTAATTATGTTAATTGAATCATGAATTACATAAAAAGGGTTAAGGTTGGTAAATTGGTCGGGCTTGCATAGCAGTATATTGGGCGTCATCACGACCGTGATTTGGGGTCGTGACAGGAGACCATGGTTATGAATATGTGAGGGAGATGATAGGCACACTAGGATTTAAAGAAAAAAATGCACATGTAGACTCTGGGACTTGAGTGGCATACCTTGCCCTCATGCAATCAAGGCAATAAATCACAAAACAGTTGACCCTTTAATTGGTGTTAATTGGTGGCATAGCAGAGATGCTTATATGCTGACATATAAGCATCAATTACAGCCTGTTAGGGGTCTTAAATTCTGGAAAGTTCATCCTACTCAAACTATAGAGCCACCAGAGATTGTCAAAACAGTTGGTAGATCCAAAGTGAAAAGAAATAGAAAGTCTAACGAGGCAAACAATAAAAAATGTTTGTTGAGTTTATCAAGAAAAGGAAGAGTCATAGAGTGCAACAATTATTGTGAAATTAACCCTAATTGTAGGTATATTCAAAGGTAACATAGTTTCATTTCTTTTCAATATTTTCTTACCATAATTAAGTATTTTGCAAGATAAGGTTGCTGAACAAATTTTCAAAACAAAAAAGATAAAGGCTTTCAGCAAAATCATCACAGTGTTCAATATTTGAAAATGATTCTGAAAAAGAAATTGCATAAAGATGATACACTTGAAGATGAAATACTTGAAGATGAAGTTGTTGATGCTGGAACACAACAGACTGAACAATTAACGTTCAATAATGAAGATGAAACATAACAGTCTACTGCATATGATCCTTCCATTGGTGATGAAGAAAACCCACCACTAATGCTAAAGATTATTTATAAGAAAATAACCAAGTTGAAGGTGAGGAAGTCTCAAAGGCTGCAGCCAACTGGAAATATGAGGATTCCTTTCACGGGTGTTGATAATGGAGTTTGCATACCAACGAACTTGCTATATTCATTAACCAAGACAACTTGAAAGTGGAATACTAATAATTTCAAACCATCTTGAACAACAAAGGAGAAAGAATATTAAAATAACGGGAAGAAAGGGAAAGAACCCATATGAAGACTAAATTTACAGATTTCTTTTGTTTTGAATGTGATGGCATTAGCTTTAGGTGGTTCTAAACTTATGTTTTGGTGATGGACAACCTCTTTTGCTACCAGCTACTATGATTCTTGTGGTTAGTTAACAACCTACTTGTTAATGACTTTATGTTGAAGTTTATTGAATGACTAGTTAAATTCTCTGATTTCTATTTTTATTGAATAACTAGTTAACGACTCTTTGTGCTTGATTAATCGTCTTTGTCTGTACATCTTGTTTGAATCTGGTCTAACAGGTAGAAGTGGGGGCAAGTTAGACCATGTTCGAATTGTATAGGGGCATATATGAATCAATAATAGTTATTTTTCAAACACTTCACAACTCCATATTACTTAGACACCTGTTTGACAGTACCAAACTAATTATCACAACAAATAAACTCAATCATTAATACAAATACTCAAATGAACGGGAAAGACTTCATTGAATCCTTTTACTAAAATATAAAGCTTCATTACATAAAAAAATATAACAATTAAGCCACAACAATACTAACATTACATCATTTTTCGTTGATCGAAAGAACAAAACAAAATATCCCAATATCACACACATGAAAATCCACATCTTCTTCCGAAATTTAGCATCAAGCACAATTGAGTACTCTAAATCATTCATTTTCTTCATTAGAATATTTCTTTTCAATTTTAAGGCCTCTATTCCTCCATGATCGACGAGCATCACAACACTCTTAAGATCAATAACTTTTCTTTGGAGAGTATTTCTTTCACGAATTAGAGCTTCCTTTTCCTTTCTTTCACGAATTAGAGCTTCATTTCCTTCCTTAAACTGCATATGAGATCTAAAACTCTAAGGGGGAGCTCTTTATCTTTCCATTTCCAATCGGAACATTTTCATCCTAAAAATCAAAATTAAATAAAATAAATTTACAAGCAAATCGGAATAATTAAAAGAACCCATCAAAAAATTTACTTACCTCATGCTTCGTGCACTTGAAATACCTTTTCCAACATTTAATGGAGTCCACGCCATGAGATAATTGGCAGCAAATTCACAATGACACCTCTTATTCGGCCTCTTTGAGCTACTTGAACATTACGTTATTGTCTTAGAGAAATCTCGAAAAAAAAACTGAGAAAGATGAAAAAGAATTAAACTTAAACTAGAACTCATCTCGAAATCGAAAAAGTGACCTAATTAGTAGGAGCAATCTGACATCAAGAAGGTCAATTTTCTGAGGGATAAAGTTTTGGGATGAAGAGGGGGAAGAAAAGGGCCTTGTAATTGGACGATTTAACCTAACAACTATATTAGGTAAATATTGGGGGTGATCCAGGGGTGCGGTAGGGAAATAAGAGGGGTGAGGGTATTTTATAAATTCGTGTGGCTTTTTTACTTTTATTTTGTATTTTTAAGATGAAAAACTATATTTCACGTGGCTTTATAAGTTACTCATTAGTGATGGAGGACATATGTGAGCCCTTGTTGACAACAAGGACAGAGTAGAGACCAACTATTAATGCAGGGCTAGCATGTCCTATTTTATATAGTAAAGGGATATTTTAGGCCCTTTTCTGAAACTAGAAATTTAGACTTTGAAGCTTAACCTCCTATTAAAGTGTCTTAAAAATTAGAAGTTGAGTAAGATCGAAAGTCTATTTGCTTAACATCAAAATGTCTAATAGTATATCTATCATGTATATCATAATATGTACATGTCCCGATGTGACTTATGCACTAGGAGTAACTAGCCAATATCAGGCAAATCCTGGTGAGGAACATTGAAAGGTGGTCAAGACCATTCTTAAGTACTTAACAAGGACTAAAGATCAATTTCTCATTTATGGAGATTTGCATTGAAACTTGAAGGTTATACTGATGCAAGCTTCTCTTCTATAATAGAGATGATAGCAAATCTATTTTCGGTTATGTATTTACCTTAAATGGTGGTGCAGTGAGTTGTAAAAGTTTCAAACAAACTACAGTAGATGATTCAGTGGCTGAAGCATAATATATTGCAGCTAAGAAAGCTGTATGGGTGAAAAAGTTCTTAATTGAACATGGTGTAGTTCCTTCAATAAAGGGTGCAGTTCCATGGTTATGTTACAGTACTAGATCCATTTCTCAAGCAAAAGAACCAAGATCACACCAAAAATCCAAACACGTTCTGCAAAGATATCACTTAATAAGAGAAATCATTTAACGTGGCGAGATCGAGATTCAAAAGGTTAATGGAAAGGAAGATGTTGCAGACCCATTCACTAAAGCTCATGGATCCAAGGAGTTTGACAAACACAAGTGAAAATTGGGAATGAAGTACAAGAGCGAATGACTTTAGTGTAAGTGGGACATTGTTAGGGATATACTATTAGATATGCCCTAGATCCAATCTCATGTTTGATGATTTGAACATATTTTTAATGAATGTTTGTAACGATCAGATCCGTCATTACGGGATTTACCGCCCCGTTTTTCTCGTTTTATGCTTATATATGTTTCATTATATGTGTTTGGAGAAATTGAAGTAATTCAGATAGAGTTCAGTTAGAAATGAGATAATTAGTCTCTTTATGAGAAGGTTAGTTTGGAAAAGTCAACTGAATGTTGACTTATCAGTTAGAAGGCTCGTTCCGATAATTCGACTAGTTTTGGGGGATGATTTGTGACTTAGGAGCGCAATCGAAATTGAATTTGGAGGTTCAGTGTAGAATTAGGCTTGAATTGGCTAAGGTTGCATTTTGGCGAATTCCGGATGGTAGGTGAGATTTTGATCCAAAGGTCGGAATGGAATTCTGAGAGTTGCAGTAGCTTCATTAGGTGATTTTTGATATGTGTGCAAAGTTTCAGATCACTCGGAGGTGTTTAGGTCAGGTTTTAGATTAAATGCAAGTTTCGGAAGTTTTAGTTTAACTTAGGCTTGAATCCTTGGTAATTCGATGATTTTGATGTTGGTGATAGTGTTATTATGAGCAAGTTTGAATAAGGTGTTGAGATGTGTTGGTGCATTTGGTTGAGGTCCTGAGGGCCTCAGGGTGATTTCGGAAGGTTAAACGGTGAAAATTGGATGTTGTTGCAGGTCTGTGGTATAAGGCTTCTAGTATTTCCGCATCTGCGGAAAAGGAGCCACATAAGCGGTTCCACAGATGCGGCTGTGGGGTCGAAGAAGCGGTCCATGATGAACCTGGGCAATTCCGCAAAAGCGGAATATCTACCGCAGAAGCGGTTTAGGAGAAACCGCATAAGCGGTCTTGGGAATTAAGTGGAAGACCGCAGAAGCGGTCATTGTGATCTTAGAAGCGCAACCGCATGTGCGGTTTAGGATCCACAGAAGCGGTTCTTGGAGAGTTAAGTGAGACCGCATAAGCGGTCAAATGGACGCAAAAGCGGTACCGTAGGTGCAGTAAAATAATCGCAGAAGCGAAAATCACAGAGGGTTTTTATTAAACAGTGTTATCGAATTTCAGAAGTTAGAAAATATCTTAGACTTCGGGGAAAGGCGATTTGTGGGTGCTTTTTGAAGAGAATTCGGGGGATTTCATCAGATAAGAGTTCTTAGATTCGGATTATGTTGTTATGATGTAAAAATATTGATTAAACACTGAAAAACTAAGGATTTAAGGGGTAAAAATGGAGGTTAGGGCTTGAAACCTAAGAAGGTGTAAAGTTGGAATTTGAAGGGCCAAACGGACTCCGTTTTTGATAAACTTTATATGTACAGATTCGTGGCGAGACGAGGAATCCGTTGGTATGATTTTCAGAATTTTTTGAGAAGTGGGCTCGGGGCTCAGGTTTTACCAACTTCGTGAATTTTAGTACTTTTCGAGTATTATTGATTGGGTTATGTTTCTTCAACCCATATTTATGTATTCGATGTAGTTTTGACTAGATTCGACGTGCGAGGAGGTCGATATGAAAGGGAAAAGCATTGCGGACCAGTCTACGGCTGGTTAGAGGTGAGTAGTTGGTGTATATGATGGCCCGAGGGTTTGAAACCCCGGTTTATCACATTGTGACGCTATTATAAAGCGTGACTCGCACCCCATGACAGGTGCGGGATTATTATGACTGGGGATTGTGACTTGGTCCATCCCGAACAAGAATGTTTTTATATTAGCGACTGATATGTACCTTGTAGTGAATATATCTGGGCTTATTGTTGTGTTTGGGGCCTTGTCCCAATCTGTAGCATCCTCAGAGGATGAATATCATTGTGATAGGATGCTTTGTATAATCATTAATCTCAGTCCTGTGTTTAATCACTGTTATAAAATACTAAGTCACTTTTCCTGAAGTTAAATATCTAAAGTACATTCATCTTAATAAATTGGAAACCGGGAAATTAATTGAATGTGTTACGTGACTCATATGCTTACTGTGGACTGAGTAT
Source organism: Nicotiana noctiflora (assembly GCA_032618575.1). Lineage (NCBI taxonomy): Eukaryota > Viridiplantae > Streptophyta > Magnoliopsida > Solanales > Solanaceae > Nicotiana > Nicotiana noctiflora. Next base: position 44,860 of record JASVEL010009050.1, on the reverse strand, counting down.
GGATCGGGTTGCACGCTGCAGCGAATGTTATGATTATATTGCGCTTGGGCTGAAGGAGCCCCTCTGGAGTCTGTACATACCCCCAGTGAGCATCGTCGACATTAAATGGATGGGGCTACGCGTTGTAGCGGTCATGTGCATTGCATAGCATTCATGCATTGTTATTTACTTATTCTTGCTGTCATTACCTGTTGTTGGGGGTTCGTAGTAAGGTGTCGGGCTCTTAGTTTTAGCTTTACTTTATGGTATTTCATGGATTTCTCATCTTCAGATATTTTATATGCTTATTACTCACTGAGTACTTAGTATTCACCCCTACTCACTGCACCTTGTGTGTAGATTCAGGTACACCGGAGGCTTAGCTGAGCAGTCTATATTTCTAGAGCTTATCAGAGTTGTTGAGGTAGCTGCTTGACGTTCGCAGGACCTGGCTACTCTCCTTATTTCATTTATATATATATATATATATATATATATATATATATATATATATATATATATATATATATATATATATATATATATATATATATATATACACACACATTTCCAGACTTGGATATTTTCATTCAGATGTTGTTATCTTCCAGACTTGGATATTTTCGTTCAGATGTTGTTATCCCGTTTTGTTTAGATGCTCTAGACTCGTGACCCTAGATCCTTTGAGAGTATTTTTATTAGACATCGTATTTCTCAATATTATTCGTCTATAAATATTAGATTATTATTCTAAAACTATTATATTCTCTTTAAATTGTCAATTTTGAGGTTTACGGTTGTTTTGGGAACGACTGTTGGTGAGGCTTGCCTAGCTTTAGGGTTGGGCGCCATCACGACTAGGTTTGGGTCGTGACAATGTTATTTCATATAAAATATTTATGACATTTGATATTCTTTTATCATTATTATTAATTGCTTGATTAATTTGATAAGTTTCTTGATTAAATTTGAAATTTGTCATCGTGATTGAGATCATGATAATGAGAGTGAAATTTCTTGTAATTTAATTTAAATTTTGTTCGTGATCATAGGATTATTAATTTGGACACTAATAATCTGGTAGATCAATATCTATGTAATTGTCTTTATGAGATAAAGATTAGTTGATCTCATTAACTAAATCATATAGATAGATGATGCATATAGAGATATGATTATTGGACCGACTCATTGGCTAACTCCTAATTGTTAGAATTGCAATAAACTGCCAATGAGATATTCTCTAGAAGGATGTAATGTAAGAACTTCTTTTGACCTGATATCATCATAGTAATTGACAAGTTATTTATTGTACTTTGATGCTAGACACTTATGGCCCAACGGCGATAGTTGAAAGGATATTTGGTATGATAAAATACTTGAAGAATTAGTGATTGATCAGATGGAATCAGTCAACTCTTGCTAATGAGTTTAAGCTCCATGTTGTCATGAATTATAAGCGAACAAATTAAGACCTTGGACAAGGCAATTGAGTGAAGAAGAAAAGTATTTTTAGGCTATTCAATGGTTGATTATAGATGATATGAACACATAGTTGATCGCCTATTCAGATTTGATAGTTAAACCATATCCTAGGGTGACCCAGAGATATAAGGACAGAAGGAACTAATACACTATTGATTATAGGTTATAATTACGTACTTTAGTCGGTTATTACACTCGAGTTTACTGCACTTTAATTGAGTTTGAACTTTAATCGCTAGTGTTTTGCACTAATTATGTGTTTTATGCCTTGTAGGTGTGATTCCGAGCTATATAAATGTTATGAAATAAATTTAGGTGATTTGAAGCTTTGAAGTCTGAGTAAAAGCTCAATGAATTAAGTCGGGATCGTGTTCGGGGGTCAAATTTAATAATTAAGTACGAACGAAGACTCGAGGAGGCATATTGTGCACTGTCTAGTAAAATAGACATAACTTTTTTGCTCAGACCTCCATATGGGATCCATAATATATGGTTGGAAAGCTAACTCAAATGGATACAACTTTCATGCTTTGCGTTTTTCCCAATTCCAAACGAAACATGGTAAAAAATCGCGGTTTTACCGCGACCGCGGTAGAAACGCGGCAGAAAATCAGAGACCGTGTTTGGTCGCGGTTCTACCGCATTTTGGCCGCGGTCGCGCCGCTCCAGGCGTCAAAAAGAGTCCTATTTCGTCTGGGACAAGTTTATTTCGGCCCTACACTATTCCAACTTGTATAAAAGGCATCATAAACCTATTTGGGAGCGTAGGGAACATATTTTGCACACAAATTAGACCTAAGGAGGCAAGAGACAATACTTTAGGGTTAGACAACACCCTTGGAGGCAAGAACACATTGTGATCAAGGCGGAGAATTATTCTACAAGTTTTTCCTTCCTCTTCCTATTTTTCATTGTTGGTTATGACTTTTAGTGTGTAGTTTTACATACTATTATGAATAACTAATTTGTTATCTAGAGTTTTGATAGAACCTTTTGTAGAATAAATTCTTGTTATGTTATTATATAATTGATTCATAGCTTTTCTCTATTTGTTCAACTACGTTTATATTCTGCTTGATTGAAGAGCTCTTAATTAGTTGTGCCTATTTAGTATGCATAACTCGGGAGAGAGTGCATATTTAGGTAATTGTTGAATAACACCACTCCCAAAGTATATGAGGGATCAATAACTGGGGGTTTAAAGGTGGGATTATGGATAACGAAGCCTTGGGTGCAATCTGAAGTAAGCTATATCATAAGCCACCTGGCGAAGCTCGGGAGAGTGCATCTAGTAAATTATTGTAATAACTCGGGATAGATTTACGGTAATAAGAGTGCTCATGATTGGTAGAGAATACTTAGGCAAAATTATAGAAGACATAGTGGGAAGGATTCCAACAATTGAGGAAATCATAACTCTAGACCTCCTTAATCTTGTCTCTAACCCTTAATATATTTAGTTATTAATTTAGTAGTTTAATTTGTTAGTTAATTAGTTAAACATAAGAATTTTAATATCTATAAGTTAGAAATTATTCAAGCTTGTCTTCTTGGTGATAGTGAACAGTTGTAGCTAAACCTTAGTTCTCCTTGGGATTCGACTCCGGACTTGTAAACCGGATTATATTTGCAGCGACCGCATTGTCCTTTTTATAAGGCATAGTTGGGCGTGATCAACTATTGTTCTACGGGTTCATGAGAATAAATTGTATACTTCATGATATCCGTTCGTTAAGGAGTATTGCTAGACGACGCCCTTAATTAGTATATTGATGTGATCAATTTACTATCGGCTTAGTATTGAACCTATGGCGTCACACAATAACGATTGTTCTAATCTTTGATAGGGGATTAATTATTTTATTATTTGATAATTAAATTAAAGAATTTAATTAGTAAAATAAATTAATTTATTATTCCAAATAAAATATTAGTATATCCTTTGCTAGCAGGGATGACATAATTAATATTGTAAATAAATTTTATATATATATATACCCATGGACTAACGTGAATTGAATTTTTAGCTAGCTGTCGTATACCCATTTGGAATGGGATTCAAATTTTTTCCAAACGAAAAAGGTTGCATAATTCCAATGTTGGAATGGACTATGAGAAGAACAAAAAAAATCAGTAAAATTTTTCCTCACCTATATTAGAAAATATTACAAACGTTTGGAATGGACATTACGAAGGAAAAAATCAACGTTTGTGACTTTTCCTTACCTATTTATTGGAAAAGTATTACAAATTAAAAGTGATACAGATACATATATGCGCGTGTGCGTGCGCGCGCGCGCATACATACATACATATATATATATATATATATATATATATATATATATATATATATATATATATATATATATATATATATATATCACGACAAAAAAACTAAACAGTGGTATCAAACCCATGGTTCTTGTGTCTAAAATTTATTTATGAAATATTTTAAGATTATATTTGAAAATCCCAAACCATAATACATGTGCCTTGTCAATAGATAAATTGTTTGAATGCATGGATTGACATTATTACATTGTGAATACAATATATATTGATATAAGTTAAACTACAGAGATAGTTTGTAACTTGAATATGAAATTTCGTATAAGATACGAGAGTAATCTACAATAGGTTATTAGATTATACAATTATTTTAATTGTTATTAGTTTATGAGGTATTAACTAATAATAATTTTCTGGCATGAATTATATAAGATAAACATGTTAAAAGTATGTTGAATTTCATTTTTATGTGACGTGCTTATTCGATATATGATTTTGAATTATTTACTACATGTGATGTAAATTAATTTAGGACAAAAGTATGTAGACAACTTGAACAAAATTCATGTTCTATAAAATATTAGATCATCTCGTTATTAAAAGATGTTTTACTAACAATTCCCTCTTGCTAAAATTGGAGTCCTTACTAATAAAATATAAGATATTTTATTGTAAATCTATCCATCAAAAATAAATAATATTATTTACTTCTTGTTTATAAGGAGTGGTCTGACAACCATGAGACTGATACTTCGAGAACATGTTAAAATTATTTATTAGATTAAATGTATGGATTGAAAGAATTATTTAATTTTACACTGGATGCCTGGACTACCCGGGGAGTATAAAATTTAATAAGTTCTTTGCTATCATGATGGTTGAACTCAACTATGTCAATAGGATCGACCTGACTACCAGGGGACTAATTGACATAAAGCTATTTAAGAAAATTGTATGGGGATACAATTGGTAAGTGTACCTACCTTTAAAATATATGTGAGAAACGACATTCCTAGGGGCTCATACATATTGTTGAAGGATTCTTTTACTCCACTAATAGAAATAAAGATTTCTTAAACTATAATGAGGGTGAATAGTTTAAAATAATTAGTGAAAATATCATTTAGATAAAAGTCCATGTCTTTATGATACGTTTAAATATGTTCTTATAATACGGTTGTTTTCTTTTCTAATTTTAGATTTCTCAGTATGTCTGTTATATCACTGCGTGGAATACTTGAGACCAACAAGTTGTAGGACCAAGCTTCGATAATTGGTACAGAAATTTAAGAGTTGTTCTCATGCATGAAAAACTTATTGATGTGATCGATAAGCCCGCCAAGGAAGTCCCGGATGAGAATGATAATGATGCCACCAAGATTTATCAGAAATACTTCAAGAATGCCTTACTACCAAATGCATCATTCTCGCTTCTATGAATTCTGAGCTCTAGAGGAAACATCAGGATATGGATCAACTGCAATCATTGAACATCTTAAGAAGATGTTTGGTACACAAAATAAGACAGTTAGATACCAGCTATCTAAGGCTTTATTTTGATCCAAATTGACTGGAAACTCTCCAGTTGAACCATATATCAATCGTATGATTGATATTATTGAAGAGCTTGAGAAGTTGGGGTGCAAATTGAAAGATCTTTCTCAAGATTTGATCTTGATTGAAAGATCTTTCTCAAGATTTGATCTTGCAGTCACTCTTTGAATCATTTTCACAATTTGTTATTAATTTTTAATATGCATAAAATGGATTGGGATCTTTATGAGATGCTTAACATGCTGAACAATCCAACGTTGAATGTTTCCACTGTAAGAAGATAAGACATTGGAAAAGAAACTGCCCGGAGTATCTTGCAACTCTAAATGATAAGAAACAAGGTAAGACTCAATTGAAAAATATTTTTAAAGTTTCTTTAACTACTATTGATATTTCATTGTGGGTATTAGATACTGGCAGTGATTGTAACATCTGCAATATGTAGTAAGGGTTCCAAATAAGTAGAAGGTTGAAGAAAGGAGAATCCAAATAAGTAGAGGGTTGAAGAAAGGAGAAATTAATCTACAAGTTGGAAATGGTGCAAAAGTTGCGGGCATAGTTGTAGGGTCAATTTCTTTAGTAATGCCTACAAGCAAAGTACTTATGTTGGATGATTGTTATTACGTTCCTAAATTTATTTCGATCATAATTTCAGCTTCTATGTTAGATAAATGTAGTTTTCACATAAATATAGGCGATGGTATTTGCTCTATTTATTATGGCGATAATTTATATGTGAATGGCTATTTCCAACATGATATTTATGTCTTACCTAATGTAAATGCTAATTCAATTATACATGTTTCAAGTCTTAATAGAAAAAGAGACGATCAAGTAAATCATACATACTTTGGCATTATAGGCTTGGCCATATCGGAGAGAAAAGAATTAAAAAATTATACAAGGGAGAGTACCGTGACAAATATGATTTTGAATCATATCCAACTTGTGAATCTTGTCTCATAGGAAAAATGACCAAATTTCCATTTACTGAAAGTGGAGAAAGAGCCACTAAATTATTGGGACAAATTCATACACATGTTTGTGGAGCCATGAAAATTCAGGCTAGAGGTGAATATTCTTACTTCATCACTTTCACTGATGATATGTCAAGATATGAATTTGTGTATCTTATGAAACACAAATTTGAATCTTTTGAAATGTTCAAAAGGTTCCATAGTTAAGTTGAGAAACAGACGGGTAAAAGTATCAAGGTACTAAGGTCTGATATAGGTGAAAAATATCTAAGTGAAGATTTTACTAAGCATCTCAAAGAGAACGGGATTCTCTTACAATGGACACCTTCAGGAACACCACAACATAATGGTGTATCTAAAAGGAGAAATCGAACATTATTAGATATGGTGAGATCTATAATGGGGTTTGTGAGCACGTGATTTTCACCCTACACGAGAATTACTCCCAAAATGTCAAAAAATAAAAGAGTTCTTGTTTGTTTGCAATGTTTGGGGATTACATGTTCTTTTTCTTGTTTGCTTGCATTCGTGTGGCCGTGTCTGTTTGCTTAAGTTAATAAACAAAAATACATATACTTAATATGTCGCATTTATATTTGTAGGGTTAGTTCCGTACTTAGAAATAGTTAAGTTCATTTTTTACGAAAATGAGAAAATCATAAAAAATGTATTTCTCGCATTTCTTGTCATTTTTATGTACATTTGTAAGGATTCGGTATTTACGTATGTCAATTGTTAGTAAAATTAATTATGTGTGTTACAAGTTAATCTGATTATATATATATATATATATATATATATATATGTATATAATACAATATAAAGTTTAGTGTAGGAAATAACAAAGAAGGAAAATCGCAATTGGAATATAAGGTTTAGTGTAGGAAATAACAAAGAAGGAAAATCGGAATTGGGCCATCTCCAGGCCAGCAAAACCAGGCCCAATGTAATTCATTACACAATCCAATCCCTCACCGGCTAAAGCCCACCCCGTCGCCCCAAAACGAACCGATAGGGCAATCCGGACCGTTGGATTTCATTGATCCAACGGCCCAAATTAAGTCGGGCGTTTAATTATACCCAAAACCCATTTACCCGTCTTCACTTGACCAAACGACTACGTTTAGGTTTAATAGGATGATCTGGACCGTTGGTTCCCACCATCCAACGGCCCAGATCAAGTAATCAATTTTCAATACACCAAACACCCCCCAAACCCCTTGTATCTTTTCATTTCTCGTTCACCCGGTCCCCTTCAACCTCTTAAACGCCCAGCCGTCCGCCACCGTGCGCCGCCTGCCGGAAATCGCCTCACGGCGGTTCCGGTAGGCCAATGGCTCCCAAGTTTACACCATAAAACCCCCTAAGCCCCCTCTACACGGATCTACCAATTGTTAGGCTCGAATATGGCCTGAACTCTTCGAATATTCGTTTGAAACTCGTCGGAATTTGAACATCCATTCCAATCGAGCCCAAACTCATACCCTAGCACCTCCAGACCACCCTCACACCCAAACTACCCTTTGTTTTGTTCGAATCCGACCGGAAACCCAAAAATCCCAAAGCGGCCATATGAACCCTAGATTTCAAAATTAGGGTCTTCATTTAAATTCGAGAGAAATTGAAGTCTAATAGAATTTAATTGGGATGTTTTCGTTTGAAAACATCTCAATTAAAGTCCGTTAGACTCCGAATTCAAGTCCAAGCTCAAAAGGCCCGGTTTCTGCTTTGATTTTGATTTCTTTCGAGGTAATCTCCTTTTTCCTATTTATTTCAATTAGGTATTTGTTGTTTTGTGTATTTGTTTAGTTCAACTCGTTGGATTTTCTTCTCATTCCTTCGGCCGTCCCTATTTGTCACTTCTTCTCAAGGACCTTTTATTTGGTCGATTACTCTTCTATATTGTTTGTTTGATTACGTATGTGGTCAAATGCGTATTCGTTTCAATTAGCGTCGTCGAATACCTAGTTTCACTTTGCCCGAGATTTTAGAATCATTGTCTTGCCGATTAATTTGTTATCTATGTTATGTGTTGTAGTTAATTGAATGTCGTCGTTTAACTGCGTAGGTTTGGTTGTTTAAAATTCCGGACAGTGATTAGCATTGTTGAAGTGAGTTTAGGTTTGTTTGATTTGAAACTGAAATTAGGATTTGAATTAGCTGATTAGGAAATTAAGGGTTGGCATTTTAGAATATTTTAAATGCCCTGCACATGAAGCTGAGCAGTGGAACCTGCTGTCACAGGGCACTTAGCCATGTCTGGACAGAGGTTATTGTTTAACTAATAACACCCATGCTTAGACATAGTGTAGTGGTAAAAACAGAGGGATGGGTTCAGCAGAGAGAGGGGTGGGCAGAAGTGATTTTTGTTCTGGCCCTTGGCTTTTAGGAGGGGGGTCTTAGCTATAAATGAAGGGGATTCTCAGGAGGTAAGAGGGGACATTTTTTTGATATCCACAGAGACCTTAGAGAAAAACAGTGATACCGGATTTTGGAGAGATATAATTCTGAAACATATAGACATTCCTATATACAGAAACTTTAAAAAGTAGACAGTGAGAGTTTGGATTCTTCTTGAGTGGCCATTTGATTCCTGCTCACTGTTTCATTAGATTCCTGTTTGAAGTTCACACAGATCCCTTGCATCTACTTCTTGGTCGATTATTTCTGTTTGGTCGAGGTTGTGTCACTGGTTTGCTGAGTGTTTTGGCTATTGCTGTGGTGGTGTTTGGTTACTGCTAGTGCTAAGTTTGGTTACTGTCAGTGCTAAGTTTGGCTACTGCTGAGGATTGTGTCACTGGTTTGTTGTGGTTGGTGTTTGGTTACTGCTGAGTGTTGTGACTGTGGCTGTTTGCTGTTGTGTTTTGTTGCTGCTGATCTACTGCTACTATTGCTTCATTGCTTTAGCTGATCCCTAGTCTTCTACTTTGTCAATTTCCAGGTACACGATTCTGTAACCTTTTTGGTTGAAGTAAAGAAATGGAATGAAACAAGAGATTGAAGCATTATGTTATTTATTTTACAGTTCTTCTACATTGATATTTGTATGTTTGATCATTTGGTTCAGTGTGGTGTGGCTGTTTTCATATGGATTACCTAGATTACTGCTTTATAATTGAATTACGGACTATGAGGCAAAGACTAGACCAAATATGAATTAATAGTAATAGTTGTAGTTTATGGTCCTCTCGATAGTTAGCCTTCATGATTGTGGTGGTCTGTTTTAACTTAATCTCTTATGTTGGATTGTTTAGCGTTGGGATAAGTTTAAACCTTAACATGTGTTCTTATGATTAGCTTATTATTTCACGTTAAATTCAACTTGTTGAATTCTTGAGGTACTTAGTTAAAGGTGATTAGGTTCTAAAGGCTATTTCAACAAATCATGCGAGTTGACATACTACTGAAGAATCTGTAATTTTAGTTAATAGAACTTCAGTCCCGTTGTTTCTTTGTAGCTTTAATAGCTCCGATATTGCACTTGAATTCTGGAAATACCACTTTGTTCATTGTATAAATTCTACCGTAAATGGAATATGTGCAAAAGTAAAAATAGGATAAATGAATCTTGTTAGTTTCAACGATTTTCCATGTAATGGTGGCTCTCACGAGATCCAAGTAGCATTGGGCCTGTCGGTGGCCCAAACATTTTTCAATTAACTATCATTTCACCCAATATGGGTCTGCCGGTCGTTAGGTTTAAACTTGATGTTAAATATGGGCAAATTCGAACTCCAATCAGATACCCCTCGTGACTTAGTTTAGAAATGCTCTAATTAGAACAAATCGAGGTGCAAAAAATACTAAACAAAAAGGATAAATGCATGGCCCTCATTTAAGTAATCTTGTTTACTCTTAGAATTTGAGGCGTGACAATAGGTTAAAATGGTGCTAAGCCGGTTAATGTTTAATTGGTAAACTAAGGTAATTTTTCTTAGTAACATTCATTAGGACTTTCTTTCCTTTTGATACAAAAACAAAGCAATAGAAAATTTAGTTATGCCGGGTATGACCTTAAATAATAACGAGACGAGCCTCGCCAAACGAAAATACACAATTGCGGGGCCCTCAAATTAGTTGTTATAAAAACTTAGACTTGGAAGGACCGTTTAGTGAATTTCACGGTCCTTTCCCAAAGTTAATAAGGACGATAGACTCTCTAGGCACGATTTCTAAGTAAATTACTTTCCTAAATACGGGTGCGCATTTACGTGACCCAAATCTTACTCTCGGCGAAACTGAAATACATTAAAGTCACAGGCGTACTGGTTGCGGTGTGACTCGAAATGTGTTTTCGTGACGTCGCAATTCTTCTAAAAAACAAAAGCGGAGCATTAAAAATACACAGTTAAAATATATAAAGAAATCAGATAAAAGCAAAAAGTGCAGTTGAGCGACCGTGCTAAAACCACGGAATCCGGGAGTGCCTAACACCTTCTCCCGGATTAACAGAGTTCCTTATCCGGTTTTCTAGTTTCGCCGACTATATTACAAAGTCATAAATTTCCTCGGTTCGGGATCAAACCGGTGACTTGGGACACCATTATTTTCCCAAGTGGCGACTCTGAATCTAATAAATTGATCCCGTCTCGATTGTCCTTTAATTGGAAAAACTCCCTTGCGCTCTAACGGGCGCGTAAAAAGGAGGTGTGACAGCTCTGACGACTCTGCTGGGGACTAAACCTCTGAACTTCGGTTCGGGGTCTAAGAATTCGAGCTCGGTTAAATTGTTGTTTTGTCTATATCTGATTTTATTACGTGTTTGATTAATGTGCTACATGTCTACCGCTTTGATACTAGTTGCACTGTTTATACAAACTGCTATATGTTTACCGCTTTGATATTGCGTGAACTGTATATAAAACTGTGCCGAAAACCCTTCACTTCTCACCCCCGGGGATGTGCTCACTGGTTGAGACTCCTTATTCTGTTAGTGTCATACCCCAAAATAATGAAGAGGCTCGGAAAGTTTCTAAGACGGTTGGCCTGTTGGTTCCCGGAAAGGAGCTCCTTCCTCAGCCCGAGTTGTCCGCTTGGGTACACAGTCTAGATCATGCACCGAGGTTTTTAACTTAGAATAACATAACTGCATACCGGATCCCTACTAGGAAACGCTTATTTGCATCACGTTGCATTTGACTTAGGGGACTCAACATAGGGGTTGGGTCCGTCTAGGACAGGCAACCTGAAATGAAAAGACCATCCTGCTATACCATGTTTGTTTCAAGCATTTATTCGAACTTGCATGCTGACCGGCTTTTAAATACTGAAGAGAAACGAAAAACAAAAGGAAACAGTATGGGTAAATAGATATTTTCAGAAAATACAAAAATATGTTTTACCAACAAATCAACAGTTCAGTTTGCTAATAAAAGACGACGGAAGGTTGACTTTGCCGACAATGGGTTTCTTAACAAAATGTGTTTTCTCTGTCGGTCAATAAAAGAAAATGTGTTTCTTAACAAAATGTATTTTCTTTGTCGGTCAATAAAAGAAAATAGTTTGTTTTGACGGACCGAACTACGCGGGTTTGATTCTCACCGGATGTGAGATACGTAGGCAACCCCCGTCGGGTCCAACTTGCCATTTTTCAAAAAAAAAAAAAAAATACCAAAATCTGTAAATTTTGAAAAAATCATTGCCAGCCAAAATGATCTTCTTCTTTAAATAAATGTGCAGGATGAGCACGATTCAAAATGAACCCTTTTCACTCATGACTAAAATCCCGGTACAAATACGACTATGGTGGGATGATCTAGGCAAAGAAGGGCAGGATGAGGTTAAAAAGTATTTGAAAGGTCTCACAGGTCTGCTTGAAATAAAACCTCGAGGGGACATCATAAGAGCATTAGTCACATATTGGGACTCCGCGCACAATGTCTTTCACTTCTCGGACTTCGAGCTCACCCCAACTGTGGAGGAGATGACCGGATACATTGGAAACATTGATATACCATTGGGGCATCAATATCTAATCGCCCCCAGGGTTGTCGCCATACACCGGTTTTTAGACTCACTGAAGACAGCCAGAACGGTACGAAACCCAGATCTAGCACAAGGGTTTTGTACTTTAAGCTTCATCTATCAAAGGTACGGTCATGTGGGAGGTTTTGACAAGCCGGAGAACAAATTATGCAGCAAGGGTAATCGCCAGAAATGGGAGGAGCACAGACGAATTGCCTTCATGATAGCCTTCTTAGGACTCGTGGTATTCCCGAGAAAAGACGGGAATATTGATATAAAGTTAGCCGGAGTCGTCAGTACTTTGCTTGACCAAAGCGAAAGTACTCTTGCTCCCATGATACTATCGGACATATATCGAGCTCTCACAGCCTGCAAAGCCGGAGGAGATTTTTTCGAAGGCTGTAATTTACTGCTACAGATATGGATGATCGAGCACCTGTGTCGCCGCACCCAATTCTTGAGATATGGGTTGGTTGAGAAAACTTGCATAAGCGAATTCTATACAAGGATTGATAAGACCGTCTTGCCTGAAGGAACATTGGCATTGAGGGCATACTTTCAGGCTCTCAGCGCAAGTCAAATACAATGGACGTTGGGTTGGTTACAGATAGACAGAATCGTGTACATGCCAGCGGCTAGGTCCCCCTTTCTCTTAATGGGACTTAAAAGCATTCAACCTTATGCGCCCCATCGGGTGTTGAGACAGCTCGGGAGGTGCCGGATAGTACCCAAAGAAGAAGACCTGAGTACCCAGGTTATTGAAATTGGTCCCGATGGTCAATTCCCAGAAGCAAGGGTCCGCCAGATCTGGAGCAAATGCCAATATCTGGAGGCAAACACTTGTGTGCAGGATCGAGCTAGAGGAGAGGTTGTACCCGGATATCTTACTTGGTACAAAGGAGAAACATCGGGTGAAAGACCAGCCAAAAGACCTCACCTCAGGGAATTTGCTGAAGCGTCACAAGAACAATGGGGCTGGTTGGCTAAGGAAGAGGTTTACAGAACAAGGATCGGCAAGATAGAGCAACGGGTCCAAGATCTCCAATTTGAAAAGGATATGCAAGCCGCCGCCGACGAAGGAAATAAAAAGAAGTTGGCACAAGAAAATGACTTTTTGAGGGCTCAAATCCAGCAAATGAAAAGGGATGCTGACAGACAGTTGAGGAGTCGAGCAGACGAAAAGTTGATAAAGGGTTTGAGAAGCCAAGTTGCCGATGTCCAAAGAGAATTGGAAGAGTCGAGGGCCCAAACAATGAGGATCCGTTCTAGCTGGAGAAAGGAGGCACATCAACATGCACTTCACCTACAACGGGTGGAAGAAGATTACACTGAGATCATCACCAGTCTAAGGGAAGCAAACGTTATCCTCAGGGAGCGGGTTTTCAAGCAAGCCCGAGATGCCAGAGCAGACCTCGACCGTTGCCACGATTTGACGGCCCGACTGCAAGAACAAGTGGATAGGCTCCTAGACCAAGTCACCAACAATGCTCGAAGATTGGGGGCGAAAAACCAGCAGATAGAACAGCTACTCAGAGAAAGGGACATGATCAAGGACAAAATTGGAGAAATAGGGCACTATGTCACCATGAAGTGTTTAGTTTGTGAACAGATGCCCCGCCCTGCCCTTTTTGCTTCGGTTATGGGCTATGTTCATCAGATCATGAGAGATTTAAGGGGACTACACAAGGACCTCACACCAAGGCCCGCGGCAAGGTCGAATGATGCCTCGCGGGCCCCCAGGAATTTTAGAGCATTAGACTTCTGATTTAAAAATGTATTTTGAAATATTGAGTCAAGTTGGTTGGCATTTTATTTTCCTTTTCGAGTCAAGCATTCCTCTATTTTTTTTTATTATTGTAAGACATGTTTTGTAACTTTAAGGTTTTATTTGATATAAAAGTTACTTGAATTTTGCCACAATCTTGTTACCAGAACTACGCTCGGTCTGATTCACGCGAGGACGTGATACGTAGGCAATCCACATAAGATTCGACCACCACTAAAAAGAAAGGAAAAAAAAATACGAAGGTTAATAACAATAAGGCTTTCAAGGATAGTTGAAAAAGAGAAAAGAAAAAGAAGAAAAAAGAAAAAGAAAAAGAGAAAAAGAAAAAGGCTGGAATGACGCATGTTATGAGTACATGTAGAAAGGGTTATTTGGTTAGGTGCATTGCATCCAACGTGCTATAACATATCTGTTAAACTCGGTAAACTAACAAGTTTGTTGCAATTTCCACAAAAGTTTAGCAGTTGGTTTGATAGAATATACTGGCCAACCACCACTACCGTACTAGATCTAAAGGGCCGATTACAGCAAGCATGTCTAGTTCGGGTAAAAGTCTCGAGGAAGAGAAATCAGAGATACAAATCATGAAAGAAGAGGTAGATCGGTTGAAACAGCAGATAACAGAGATGCACCTAGCCTGGGCTAGGGGACAGTCTTCACCAAACCGCCATACTCTCGCATCAGCTCCAGAACATCCACCCCTTGACCCTTCGACAAGCGCCCCAATCTATCCATACTATCAAGGGGAAAACCCTTATGTCACCCAAATTCCACCAGCCAAACAAAATCCTCCTCCGGTCACCCCTGTTTTTGTGGCACCTCCGCCTGCTACTCTACAAAAGTCGTCCGGTGAGCCGCATGTTCAAATCCATGACAATTCTTACTATCCTCCCGAGCCTACCTTTAGGGCTCCTGAACCGCATCCACACACCCCTCACTGGGATAACCCGACAGGACCGGAAAAACACTTCCAAAGTTCGGAACATGAGGAAGTTATTAGAAAAGTTAAAAGCCTGGAGCAGTCCTTCAGGAATATGCACGGTTTGGGCAACCAGGTCAGTGTCGCTTACAAGGATCTGTGTCCATTCCCAGATGTCCAGTTGCCGGCCGGGTTCAAAATGCCCAAGTTTGACCTATACGAGGGGCATGGTGATCCAGTAGCCCATCTTCGAGGGTTTTGTAGTAAAATGCGAGGAGCCGGAGGACGAGACGAGATTCTGATAGCTTACTTCGGTCAGAGTTTGGGGGGATCTGCACTAGAGTGGTACACTAGGCAGGATCCCAGCGGATGGTTTACGTGGGATGATTTGGCTCAAGCATTCATTGGCCAGTTCCAGTACAATCTTGAAATAGTCCCAGACCGCTTGTCATTGCTAAAGTTAGAAAAGAAACCCGCCGAAAGTTTTAGAGAATTTGGTTTCCGCTGGAGGGAACAGGCAGCAAGGGTAGATCCGCCTATGAGAGAGAACGAGATGGTGGATTACTTCTTGCAAACACTGGAGCCAACCTATTTCGGACATCTGGTGACGTCCGTGGGAAAGTCATTCACTGAGGTGATAAAGATGGGGGTTATAATCGAGGAAGGCTTGAAAGCCAACAAGATCATGAGCTACTCAGCATTGAAAGCCACCACCCAAGCTATTCAAAATGGTACCGGAGGAGTGCTTGGGAAAAAGAGGAAGGAAGAAGTCGCGGCAGTCGAGTCCGGAACATGGTTCAAAAACCGAGGCCCCGCACCCCAATATAACCCGCCACAACCTCACCACCAAAATTACCTCCATAATCCATATAACTACCCGCAACACTACTATCCAACACCTGATCCCCATTTTACTGTCCATCATGCTCAGTCATATGCCGCACCTCCCGTCCATGCACCGTGGCGTGCACCAAACCCGCAGAGCAATTATCCACCCCCAAGAGCTTACAGAAACCCCTCGGGCGCGAGTTTTCGTCCGAACCAAGCATTCAAGAGCGACAGGGCGCCAAGGCCAAAGACTTTCACTCCCTTGGGAGAGTCTTACACCAGTCTGTTCCACCGGTTGAAGCAAGTAGGGTTGCTAAATCCGGTTGAGGCTAAGCTACCAAACCCTCTTCCAAAGAATCTGGACCATTCAGTAAATTGTGCATACTGCTCAGGATGTCCAGGACACGACACGGAAAAGTGTTGGAGGTTGAAAACGGCCATCCAGGAGCTCATCGACACTCGCAGGATTGAGGTCCAGACTCCAACAGAGCCCAACATCAACCAAAATCCACTTCCAACTCATCATGAGACCAACATGATCGAGTTGGTACGGGTAGAAGAAGGGAAGGAGAAAACCTCTCAGACTGTAATGATGATCAAGTCTAGCGGGGTAGGAATGAGAAAGGGGCCAAGCCTTGAAGAGTCGACCATTGGCAAGAAGGACGCACAAAGGGGGTTGGAAGCAGAAAAGGGAAGTGTGAACGAAGTACCGGTGAAGCCGGGGGAAGCAAAAATAGTTGTACCAGGGGTAGCAACCAAACCCGTCTTGACAGTAGCAGGCGTTCGAATGGATCCTTTCATCATCACGCCAGCAATACAGTTGCCAATAACTGATAGCAGAGCCATTCCATGGAATTATGATCGGATTACGACAACCTACAAAGGAAAGGAAGTGAAAGAGGAAGTTTGCGAAGCGCAAGGTTTGACCCGCTCGGGGAGATATTTTGCCCCTGCGGAATTGAGGAAGATCACTCCGGCAACATTGAAAAAGCCGGTAACTGACGAAGAGGCAGAAGAATTCCTGAAAAAGATGAAGCTGCATGATTATTCTGTCTTAGAACAGCTGAAGAAAACACCTGCGCAAATCTCATTGCTATCCTTGCTGATACATTCTGAAGAACATCGGCAAGCTTTGATGAAAGTCCTGAATGAGGCACATGTACCTGATAAAATCTCAGTGAGTCATTTGGAGAAGATCACCAATAGGATCTTCGAAGCGAATCGGATCACCTTCACCGATGATGAATTGCTCGAGGAAGGCACCGAGCACAACAAGGCTTTATATCTTACGGTAAAGTGTGAGGAGTCGGTGGTTACCAAAGTCCTTGTCGATAATGGGTCCAGTGCTAACATTTGTCCTCTCTCTACACTGGACAAGTTGAAAGTGGACATCGGCAGGATACGCAAGAACAACATATGTGTTCGAGGGTTTGATGGAGGAGGCAAGGCATCGGTTGGGGACATAGTGTTAATCTTGACAATTGGGCCAGTGGAGTTCACCGTGGAATTCTAGGTGCTGGACATGGTGGTGTCATATAACCTTCTGATAGGGCGACCGTGGATCCATGCCGCAAGAGCAGTTCCATCCAGCCTACACCAACTCGTCAAGTTTGAGTGGGACCAACAGGAGATCGTCGTCCATGGAGAGAACGATCTACAACCAAGCACCATCGTCCCCTTTGTTGAGACGGAAGAAGATGTTGGGCCATGGGTATACCAGATCTGCGATGTGGTATCCGCCAACCGAGTTCCAGAAAGGGAATGCATTCCCAATGACAGAATAATTACTGCCGACGTCATGGTGGCTCATGAAATGTTGAGACATGGTTTCATACCCAGCAAAGGTCTAGGTGCATCTCTGCAAGGAATCATACAACCGGTATTTGTGGTCGAAAACGTGGGAACCTTCGGTTTGGGATTCAAGCCAACATCAGAGGACATCCAGCGAGCCAAGAGGAATAAGCAGAAGACATGGGTGCTCCCGAAGCCCGTTCCACGCCTTTCCCAATCTTTTGTCAAGTCTGGAGTAAAAGGACATCCGGCGACAAAGGTTCCTATTCCTATGGTTAGGCCAGACGAAGAGTTCTTAAGAAAGTTCGAGGACCTATTCGCAGATGTATGCATGCTCGAGGATGGTGAAGGATCCAGCCATGCCAAGATACAGTTTGTGGGATCGAAAGCAAAATTGAATAATTGGAAGGCTACTCCTCTCCCTGTCCGGAAGGAGTCTTGGTAGTTTGTTTTGGATTGTTTTCTTTCGAAATTTTGTGTTGGGGGTTGTCCCCGGAGTAAAATCCGTTTGTTTTAGTTCATTTTGATTTGAGTTTGCAAGTTTGTTTTTCCTTGTACTGTTCCCATTAATGAAATTTTGTTCCCTTCGTGTCTAATTTTGTTTATTTTCCTTCTTTTTACTTTTCTGAACAGCCTTCTTTCAACTGATCTTAATGATATGGCGTGCTTAAAGATTAATCAACCCAGGTCTAGAAAGTCAATCGGGTTTGGAAATAACAACGCATGAAATAAGAAGTGACGAGAGTGAATCGGAATACGGCGATGAAGAAATCGGTGAAGAATTAAGTCACTTCAAGGAAAAACCCAAACCAAATTTAAATGATACTGAGGCTGTTAATCTGGGGAACACAGATGACGTCAAAGAAACCAGAATAAGTGTCCATATTGAATCCAACCTGAGAGAGGAGTTGATCAAAACGCTCATGGAGTTTAAAGACATTTTGGCATGGTCGTACGACGACATGCCAGGACTCAGCACTAATCTAGTGGTTCATAGACTACCCACTGATCCGGCATATCCTCCCGTCAAGCAAAAACTGCGGAAATTCAAGACGGAGATGAGTGTAAAGATCAAGGAGGAAGTAACCAAGCAGTTGCAGGCGAAAGTCATTCGTGTCACTCGATACCCTGAATGGTTGGCTAATGTAGTACCGGTGCCAAAGAAAGACGGAAAGATCAGAGTATGTGTGGACTACCGCAACCTCAACAAGGCGAGTCCTAAGGATAATTTCCCGCTTCCCAATATCCATATCCTGATTGATAATTGCGCCGGGCGTGAAATCGGATCCTTTGTGGACTGTTATGCGGGGTATCATCAGATCTTGATGGATGAAGAGGACGCGAAAAAGACGGCTTTTATCACACCGTGGGGGACTTATTGCTACCGGGTGATGCTGTTCGGTTTGAAGAATGCAGGGGCAACATAAATGAGGGCGATGACTACGGTATTCCATGACATGATACACAAGGAAATTGAAGTGTACGTGGATGATGTGATTATAAAATCTAGACATCGAGAAGACCACGTTGCCGACCTCAGGAAGTTCTTCCAAAGACTTCGAAGATATGACATCAAGCTCAATCCGGCCAAATGCGCATTCGGAGTTCCATCAGGAAAGTTGCTAGGATTCATCGTCAGCCGACGGGGCATTGAGTTGGACCCATCCAAAATCAAGTCCATTCAAGAGCTACCCCCGCCAAAGAATAAAACAGAGGTAATGAGTATGTTGGGAAGGTTAAATTACATCAGTAGGTTTATTGCTCAACTTACAGCAACCTGTGAACCCATATTCCGTCTGTTGAAGAAAGACGCCGCGATAGAATGGACGACAGAATGTCAGGAAGCGTTTGACCAAATCAAAGGGTATCTGTCAAACCCACCCGTACTAGTTCCGCCCGAACCGGGTAGACCCATGATTCTTTATCTAACGGTCTTGGAGAATTCGTTCGGCTGCGTGCTGGGGCAGCATGATCTTACTGGCAGGAAGGAACGGGCCATTTACTACCTCAGTAAAAAATTCACGGTCCACGAGGTCAAGTACACTCATCTAGAAAAGACATGTTGCGCTTTGACTTGGGTAGCCCAAAAGTTGAAACATTATTTGTCTTCTTACACCACTTACCTCATTTCGCGTTTGGATCCGTTGAAGTATATTTTCCAGAAACCTATGCCTACAGGGAGGTTGGAAAAATGGCAAATATTACTTACAGAGTTCGACATCATATACGTGACAAGGACGGCTATGAAAGCTCAAGCCCTAGCCGATCACTTAGTTGAGAATCCTGTTGATGACGGATACGAACCTCTGAGGACGTATTTTCCGGACGAAGAAATACTACAAATTGATGGGTTGGAATTAACCAAGGATCCAGGGTGGAAGCTTTTCTTCGACGGAGCGGCGAACGCAAAAGGAGTCGGAGTAGGGGCTGTGCTCATCTCCGAAACAGGACATCATTATCCTGTTACTGCTCAACTGCGTTTTCATTGTACCAATAATATGGCCGAGTACGAGGCATGTATCTTGGGGTTGCGATTAGCGGTGGACATGGATGTACGGGACGTCTTGGTCTTGGGGGACTCGGACCTCTTGGTACATCAGATTCAGGGAGAATGGGAAACCAGAGATTTAAAGCTTATCCCATATCGTCGGTGTTTGCATGATTTGACCAAACGCTTTCGATCGGTAGAATTCAGGCACATCCCAAGGATGCATAATGAGGTTGCCGACGCGTTGGCTACTTTAGCGTCAATGCTACATCACCCGGACAAGGTTCGTGTCGATCCATTACATATTCAGGTTCGGAATCAACATGCTTATTGTAATATGATAGAAGAAGAGATGGATGGTGAGCCATGGTTTCATGATGTCAAAGAGTACCTCGGGTTAGGAATATACCCAGAGCAGGCAACTGGAGATCAAAAGAGAGCTATTCGGCGGTTGGCGAACGGATTTTTCCTTAGTGGAGGGGTGCTGTACAAAAGAACCCCAGATTTGGGATTGTTGAGATGTATAGATGCAAGTCAAGCCACAACGGTGATGACAGATATACACTCGGGAGTTTGTGGACCACACATGAGCGGGTATGTATTGGCAAAGAAGATTCTTCGAGCAGGATATTACTGGCTCACCATGGAGCGTGATTGTATAAGTTTCGTGCGAAGATGCCATCAGTGTCAGATACACGGAGATTTGATTCATTCTCCACCGACTGAATTGCATACAATGTCAGCACCATGGCCGTTTGTCGCATGGGGTATGGATGTTATTTGACCTATAGAACCTGCAGCTTCCAATGGTCATAGGTTCATTCTGGTAACGATCGACTATTTTACCAAGTGGGTGGAGGCCAAAACCTTCAAATCAGTGACCAAGAAGGCGGTGGTGGACTTCGTACATTCCCACATCATCTGCAGGTTTGGAATTCCAAAGATAATCATCACAGATAACGGTGCCAATCTTAACAGTGGATTAATGAAAGAGGTATGTCAACGGTTCAAGATTACACACCGAAATTCCACACCGTATCGTCCCAAAGCAAATGGTGCGGTTGAGGCGGCAAACAAGAATATAAAGAAGATATTGAGGAAGATGGTAGAAGGGTCTAGGCAGTGGCATGAAAAGTTACCATTCGCACTGTTGGGTTATCGCACTACCGTCCGGACTTCGGTAGGTGCAACTCCTTACTTGTTGGTATACGGGATTGAAGCAGTAATACCCGCAGAAGTTGAAATTCCATCCCTCCAAATTGTCGCTGAAGCTGAGATTGACGATGATGAGTGGGTCAAAACCCAATTAGAGCAATTGAGCTTGATCGACAAAAAGAGATTGACAGCGGTATGTCATGGCCAATTGTATCAAAAGAGAATGGCAAGAGCATATAACAAGAAGGTACGTCCCAGGAAATTCGAAGTGGGACAACATGTGCTGAAGAGAGTTCTACCACATCAGGCCGAAGCGAAAGGCAAGTTCGCTCCAAATTGGCAGGGACCGTTTGTTGTGACTAGGGTATTATCCAACGGCGCGCTATGTCTAACTGATATTGAGGGAAGATGCACTGATATGGCCATCAATTCCGATGCAGTCAAGAGATATTATGTGTAATTCTTTAATGCATTTGTCAACTATTGGTTTCGTTTGTGTGTATTTTGGCATTTTTCGGAGAATGAAATGACAGAGGCAATTTTTCTACTACCCAAACACTTTAACCTTTGTTTTTCCCTTTGAACCTTAATAATTCTTTCATATACCCTCTTTCGGAATCACCAAGGAAGATGTGTAACAAAATAGAAAAAAGAAACAAATAAAAGACACAAGAAAAAGTGAACTACGTTTGACCTGATTCCTCAAGAAGGATACGTAGGCGCCACACGGCTCGGTCATAATAAAATAAAAATCAAAGATTCCCCAAGCAACAAAACTGGGGCAGAAGTCATTGTTTCGTTTGAAAGGTAGTATGGATTCCGAAAGTTGTAATGAGCTAACCGTTGAGGTTAAACCCCTTTTTCTTTAGCCTCACGCGCAGAAACCACATTAAGAACCAAAAAGACCTCTCGATCAGTATTTGAGAAATGCCAAGTCATGCGAGTGAAACTACAAGTGACACTTCAATCCTCGACTGAATTTAGGACTTACAAGCCGAAAAGGGACAATGCTTTAGAAGGAATCTCGCGGACGATTCCCCAGCCTGGAAAGAAAGCGAAATGAGAGAGCCTTAACGGTGAAAACCCTCGCGACACCTTAAGGCGTAGAAAGCTAAGAGAAATAAAATGAGAGAGTCTTACGGTGAAAACCTTTACGGGCACCCTAAGGCGACGGGAGATAGAGAGAAATGAGAGAATCTCATTAGTGAAAACCCTTTGAAGGGCACTATGAGGTGACAAGGCGAGATGGTTACAAGATGTCTGCATGAGACAAGGTTTGGACATTCGTTTACTCCTAGCAAAACGCGGCCATCAGAAAGTGATCGACATGAATAGACTGGGTAGATTAATCTCAAAGGCGCGGCATAACCATTGGATCAGTCACACATTCAGATAAGTTTTTCCTATTTCTGAGTTCAGAAAAGTTTTCCCTTTCTCTTGTCATTTGCGGTCAGCATTCTTTTTCTTTTCTTTCATTTTCGAAAATTGATTTTTCAAAGCTTACTACCAAGTCTCCCAAAGCAGTATAATGAAAATGAATAGGCGTGGAACAAGGCAATCAGAAGTCGTTCCGATATTAAGATTGGAACGACAGGTTGATTGGAAGGTTCACAGGAGTTATGGAGTATGATGGACACATATGGCACATCCGGAAGATGATTTCTCACAACAGATCACCAGCTAAAAAGGGTCGGATCAAACCAACGGTTGGAATAAAAGGGAGAGATGAGAAACCATCTGTGGAAAGAGCATCATCCCCAGCAAGTGTCACGTCGTCCCCAAAGGTTCGAGGGAGGCCGAGCAGCTGAAAGAGAGGAGGAAAATAGCTCCCAACAAGAGTGGCACGATCACTCAGTACGTTTTGAGAACTAACAATTTTTCTTTGATTTAAAGCAGGAAAAGAGGGTTCATCGGCGGAAAAGCATGCCGCGTAGAAGGTCATCAAACTGGGGCGGAAAATTTTCTCCCATTGCGAAAATTTTCTTGAAAACAAATACCCAGTGGATAAGGGTAACGAGATTTCGAGATTTCGGGAAATACCAGTTCCGAGCAGAATGGTTTTGAGAAAGGCCAGACAACACGAGGGGGCGATCTTTGAGCCTATCATCCCCAGCAGTCGTTGAAAAATGAAACACTAACTCTGAGATTTCCCCAGCAGCGTTATATCTCATAAGTTCAAGGAGGCCGAAGCGTGAGTCCCAAAGGAGGTCTGAGAAGAAGGAAGAAGAAAAGGGGTCCCCCGCCAGGGTAACCGCCAGCTAATGACATTTCAACCCCCGGCAAGTCCGAGAGAGAATGACGGGCGAAGGAAATAGAAAAAGGGAAAATAAAGAATACTTCCCCAGCAGCATCATCTCCAGTAGGTGAGTAAACAGTTCCGAAGATATCTCCAGCAGCCAAAGGAAAAGTAACACGACCCAGGGGGAAAGCAATTCCAAGACAAGATAGTTCAGAAGAAAAGGTGGCCCAAGAGGCGATGCAGGAAGAAGAAAATGGTACAGGAAACAAAGGAAAGCGATAAGGATGGAATGAAATTAAAGTTGTAGTTGAAGTCAGGGAGCCTGCCTGAAGAATGGAGTGGCGATTTAGTTTCGAAGTTGTAGTTGAAGTCAGGGAGCCCGCCTGAAGAATGGAGTGGCGATTTATTTTTAAGTTGTAGTTGAAGTCAGGGAGCCCGCCTGAAGAATGGAGTGGCGATTTATTTTGAAGTTGTAGTTGAAGTCAGGGAGCCCGCCCGAAGAATGGAGTGGCGATTTATTTTGAAGTTGTAGTTGAAGTCAGGGAGCCCGCCTGAAGAATGGAGTGGCGATTTAGTTTTGAAGTTGTAGTTGAAGTCGGGGAGCCCGCCTGAAGAATGGAGTGGCGATTTTATTTTGAAGTTGTAGTTGAAGTCAGGGAGCCCGCCTGAAGAATGGAGTGGCGATTTATTTTGAAGTTGTAGTTGAAGTCGGGGAGCCCGCCTGAAGAATGGAGTGGCGATTTATTTTGAAGTTGTAGTTGATGTCAGGGAGCCCGCCTGAAGAATAGAGTGGCGATTTATTTTGAAGTCGTAGTTGAAGTCAGGGAGCCCGCCTGAAGAATGGAGTGGCGATTTAGTTTCGAAGTTGTAGTTGAAGTCAGGAGCCCGCCTGAAGAGAGGAATGGCGATTTATTTTCAAAAGATGTTGTTGAAGTCAGGAGCCCGCCTGAAGAAAGGAATGGCGTTTAATTTTCAGAGTTGATGATTGAAGTCAGGAGCCCGCCTGAAGAGAGGAATGGCGTTTTATTTTTCAAAAGATAATGTCGAAGTCAGGGAGCCCGCTTGAAGAATGGAGTGGCGATTTATTTTGAAGTCGTAGTTGAAGTCGGGGAGCCCGCCTGAAGAATGGAGTGGCGATTTATTGTTGAAGTTGGTTGGGGAAAGTGGTAGAGCATAACGAAATCCCCAGTGTGAATCCAAGTTCATAATCGAAAGGAAGGCAACAAGGATCAGAAAGATGAATTCAGACTTCGACGAAGAATAGTTCGAAGACCATAAGGAAGGGACCAACGGTCGGAGTCCGGCAATCAAGATAGGCCGAAGTAACAATTGGCAGAAGAGAAGAAACATCAGAAGGAACGATCAAGCCAACAAAAAGCAAGGTGGCAAAAGCAAGTTGAAGATAGATAGGATCATGTGATCCGTAGGCTAGCCTAGTTTCTTGTTTTATTTTTAGCACGATGTAATGAGGAGATCAGTTAAGCAGTGGAAACAGCAGCAACATCAGTAACAGCAAGATCACAGCAGTCATGGTAGACCCAGCTACCAAAACTTCCCGAACTATACTGAAGTTGTAGTTGAAGTCAGGGAGCCCGCCTGAAGAATGGAGTGGCGATTTAGTTTTGAAGTTGTAGTTGAAGTCAGGGAGCCCGCCTGAAGAATGGAGTGGCGATTTAGTTTTGAAGTTGTAGTTGAAGTCAGGGAGCCCGCCTGAAGAATGGAGTGGCGATTTAGTTTTGAAGTTGTAGTTGAAGTCAGGGAGCCCGCCTGAAGAATGGAGTGGCGATTTAGTTTTGAAGTTGTAGTTGAAGTCAGGGAGCCCGCCTGAAGAATGGAGTGGCGATTTATTTTGAAGTTGTAGTAGAAGTCAGGGAGCCCGCCTGAAGAATGGAGTGGCGATTTATGTCGAAGCCGTAGTTGAAGTCAGGGAGCCCGCCTGAAGAATGGAGTGGCGATTTATTTTTTGAAATTTGTTGAGGAAAGCGGTTGAGTACAACGGAAATCCCCGGCGTGAGTCCAAGTTTATAATCAAAAGGAAGGCAACGAGGATCAGAAAGATGGTTCAGACTTCGAAGGAGAATAGTTTGAAGATCACAAAGAAGGGACCAAGGGTCGGAATTCGGCAGTCAAGATAGGCCGAGATAACAATTGTCGAAAGAGAAGAAGCACGTGAAGAAACATCAGAGCCCGCAAGATGGCACATAACATAGCAGGATCAAGTGGAAAAGATAGATAAGAATTTGCAATACTGTAACTTAGTCTAGCTTCTTATTTTTCGTTTAGCACGGTGCAATAAGGAGATCAGTTAAGCAGTGACATCAGCAGTAACAGCAGTAACAGCAAGATCACAACAGTCATGGTAGTCCCAGCTACCAAAACTTCCCGAACTACATTGACCCGATTCCCTTTTAGCCAGGGATATGTAGGAGACCTTTTGAAGCAAGGTTCGGTCAAACTTTTCCAAAAAATGCTTCATACGGAGCGTTTGAACGGGCAAAAATCGCTCGTATCCGCTCACTTATCTTTGCACGAAAACTCTTCATGTTTCCGCGCAAAGAGGGGCAGCTGTGAGCACGTGATTTTCACCCTACACGAGAATTACTCCCAAAATGTCAAAAAATAAAAGAGTTCTTGTTTGTTTGCAATGTTTGGGGATTACATGTTCTTTTTCTTGTTTGCTTGCATTCGTGTGGCCGTGTCTGTTTGCTTAAGTTAATAAACAAAAATACATATACTTAATATGTCGCATTTATATTTGTAGGGTTAGTTCCGTACTTAGAAATAGTTAAGTTCATTTTTTACGAAAATGAGAAAATCATAAAAAATGTATTTCTCGCATTTCTTGTCATTTTTATGTACATTTGTAAGGATTCGGTATTTACGTATGTCAATTGTTAGTAAAATTAATTATGTGTGTTACAAGTTAATCTGATTATATATATATATATATATATATATATATATGTATATAATACAATATAAAGTTTAGTGTAGGAAATAACAAAGAAGGAAAATCGCAATTGGGCCATCTCCAGGCCAGCAAAACCAGGCCCAATGTCCGGGCCAACAAAACCAGGCCCAATGTAATTCATTACACAATCCAATCCCTCACCGGCTAAAGCCCACCCCGTCGCCCCAAAACGAACCGATAGGGCAATCCGGACCGTTGGATTTCATTGATCCAACGGCCCAAATTAAGTCGGGCGTTTAATTATACCCAAAACCCATTTACCCGTCTTCACTTGACCAAACGACTACGTTTAGGTTTAATAGGATGATCTGGACCGTTGGTTCCCACCATCCAACGGCCCAGATCAAGTAATCAATTTTCAATACACCAAACACCCCCCCAAACCCCTTGTATCTTTTCATTTCTCGTTCACCCGGTCCCCTTCAACCTCTCAAACGCCCAGCCGTCCGCCACCGTGCGCCGCCTGCCGGAAATCGCCTCACGGCGGTTCCGGTAGGCCAATGGCTCCCAAGTTTACACCATAAAACCCTCTAAGCCCCCTCTACACGGATCTACCAATTGTTAGGCTCGAATATGGCCTGAACTCTTCGAATATTCGTTTGAAACTCGTCGGAATTTGAACATCCATTCCAATCGAGCCCAAACTCATACCCTAGCACCTCCAGACCACCCTCACACCCAAACCACCCTTGGTTTTGTTCGAATCCGACCGGAAACCCAAAAATCCCAAAGCGGCCATATGAACCCTAAATTTCAAAATTAGGGTCTTCATTTAAATTCGAGAGAAATTGAAGTCTAATAGAATTTAATTGGGATGTTTTCGTTTGAAAACATCTCAATTAAAGTCCGTTAGACTCCGAATTCAAGTCCAAGCTCAAAAGGCCCGGTTTCTGCTTTGATTTTGATTTCTTTCGAGGTAATCTCCTTTTTCCTATTTATTTCAATTAGGTATTTGTTGTTTTGTGTATTTGTTTAGTTCAACTCGTTGGATTTTCTTCTCATTACTTCGGCCGTCCCTATTTGTCACTTCTTCTCAAGGACCTTTTATTTGGTCGATTACTCTTCTATATTGTTTATTTGATTACGTATGTGGTCAAATGCGTATTCATTTCAATTAGCGTCGTCGAATACCTAGTTTCACTTTGCCCGAGATTTTAGAATCACTGTCTTGCCGATTAATTTGTTATCTATGTTATGTGTTGTAGTTAATTAAATGTCGTCATTTAACTGCGTAGGTTTGGTTGTTTAAAATTCCGGACAGTGATTAGCATTGTTGAAGTGAGTTTAGGTTTGTTTGATTTGAAACTGAAATTAGGATTTGAATTAGCTGATTAGGAAATTAAGGGTTGGCATTTTAGAATATTTTAAATGCCCTGCACATGAAGCTGAGCAGTGGAACCTGCTGTCACAGCAGGGCACTTAGCCATGTCTGGACAGAGGTTATTGTTTAACTAATAACACCCATGCTTAGACATAGTGTAGTGGTAAAAACAGAGGGATGGGTTCAGCAGAGAGAGGGGTGGGCGGAAGTGATTTTTGTTCTGGCCCTTGGCTTTTAGGAGGGGGGTCTTAGCTATAAATGAAGGGGATTCTCAGGAGGTAAGGGGGGACATTTTTTTGATATCCACAGAGACCTTAGAGAAAAACAGTGATACCGGATTTTGGAGAGATATAATTCTGAAACATATAGACATTCCTATATACAGAAACTTTAAAAAGTAGACAGTGAGAGTTTGGATTCTTCTTGAGTGGCCATTTGATTCCTGCTCACTGTTTCATTAGATTCCTGTTTGAAGTTCACACAGATCCCTTGCATCTACTTCTTGGTCGATTGTTTCTGTTTGGTCGAGGTTGTGTCACTGGTTTGCTGAGTGTTTTGGCTATTGCTGTGGTGGTGTTTGGTTACTGCTAGTGTTAAGTTTGGTTACTGTCAGTGCTAAGTTTGGCTACTGCTGAGGATTGTGTCACTGGTTTGCTGTGGTTGGTGTTTGGTTACTGCTGAGTGTTGTGACTGTGGCTGTTTGCTGTTGTGTTTTGTTGCTGCTGATCTACTGCTACTATTGCTTCATTGCCTTAGCTGATCCCTAGTCTTCTACTTTGTCAATTTCCAGGTACATGATTATGTAACCTTTTTGGTTGAAGTAAAGAAATGGAATGAAACAAGAGATTGAAGCATTATGTTATTTATTTTATAGTTCTTCTACATTGATATTTGTATGTTTGATCATTTGGTTCAGTGTGGTGTGGCTGTTTTCATATGGATTACCTAGATTACTGCTTTATAATTGAATTACGGACTATGAGGCAAAGACTAGACCAAATATGAATTAATAGTAATAGTTGTAGTTTATGGTCCTCTCGATAGTTAGCCTTCATGATTGTGGTGGTCTGTTTTAACTTAATCTCTTATGTTGGATTGTTTAGCGTTGGGATAAGTTTAAACCTTAACATGTGTTCTTATGATTAGCTTATTATTTCACGTTAAATTCAACTTGTTGTTGAATTCTTGAGGTACTTAGTTAAAGGTGATTAGGTTCTAAAGGCTATTTCAACAAATCATGCGAGTTGACATACTACTGAAGAATCTGTAATTTTAGTTAATAGAACTTCAGTCCCGTTGTTTCTTTGTAGCTTTAATAGCTCCGATATTGCACTTGAATTCTGGAAATACCACTTTGTTCATTGTATAAATTCTACCGTAAATGGAATATGTGCAAAAGTAAAAATAGGATAAATGAATCTTGTTAGTTTCAACGATTTTCCATGTAACGGTGGCTCTCACGAGATCCAAGTAGCATTGGGCCTGTCGGTGGCCCAAACATTTTTCAATTAACCATCATTTCACTCAATATGGGTCTGCCGGTCGTTAGGTTTAAACTTGATGTTAAATACGGGCAAATTCGAACTCCAATCAGATACCCCTCGTGACTTAGTTTAGAAATGCTCTAATTACAACAAATCGAGGTGCAAAAATACTAAACAAAAAGGATAAATGCATGGCCCTCATTTAAGTAATCTTGTTTACTCTTAGAATTTGAGGCGTGACAATAGGTTAAAATGGTGCTAAGCCGGTTAATGTTTAATTGGTAAACTAAGGTAATTTTTCTTAGTAACATTCATTAGGACTTTCTTTCCTTTTGATACAAAAACAAAGCAATAGAAAATTTAGTTATGCCGGGTATGACCTTAAATAATAACGAGACGAGCCTCGCCAAACGAAAATACACAATTGCGGGGCCCTCAAATTAGTTGTTATAAAAACTTAGACTTGGAAGGACCGTTTAGTGAATTTCACGGTCATTTCCCAAAGTTAATAAGGACGATAGACTCTCTAGGCACGATTTCTAAGTAAATTACTTTCCTAAATACGGGTGCGCATTTACGTGACCCAAATCTTACTCTCGGCGAAACTGAAATACATTAAAGTCACAGGCGTACTGGTTGCGGTGTGACTCGAAATGTGTTTTCGTGACGCGCAATTCTTCTAAAAAACAAAAGCGGAGCATTAAAAATACACAGTTAAAATATATAAAGAAATCAGATAAAAGCAAAAAGTGTAGTTGAGCGACTGTGCTAAAATCACGGAATCCGGGAGTGCCTAACACCTTCTCCCGGGTTAATAGAGTTCCTTATCCAGTTTTCTAGTTTCGCAGACTATATTACAAAGTCATAAATTTCCTCGGTTCGGGATCAAACCGGTGACTTGGGACACCATTATTTTCCCAAGTGGCGACTCGGAATTTAATAAATTGATCCCGTCTCGATTGTCCTTTAATTGGAAAAACTCCCTCGCGCTCTCGCGGGTGCGTAAAAAGGAGGTGTGACAGGGTTCATTGATCTTCCAATAAATTTATGGGGATATGCTTTGGAAACATCAACATACTTACTAAATAAAGTTCCCACTAAGTGAGTCTCTACTACACCATATGAGATATGGAAAGAATGTAAGCCTAACCTTAAATATATTAAAATTTGGGGTTGTCCAACTTATGTTGAGATATGGAAAGAATGCAGTCTCATAAACTTGACTCAAAATCTGATAAGTGTAGATTCGTAGAGTATCCCAAAAAAACAATGGGATATTATTTCTATCACCCTTGTGGCTATAAAGTATTTGTGGCTAAAGGAGCAACCTTGAAGCATGGACAAAGCAATCACAGTATCAAAATCACATGTAACTAGACAATTAATATAAACGAGATTCCACGGGTTACCTCTTAAAGCGCGGACAAAGCTCCTCTATCACATGAGCCTCCAATTCCAGAGCAATTCGATAAAATCTCCATCACTCATACGATTATGATCTCCTAACATTCCACGTTTTTTACTGTGTTACCCAAATAATATCCGAAAATAGCATTTCGTGTGGGCGAAATTTCTAGAATAATTTGGCTGAAAATTTTGGCCACCATGTACTACTCCCTCTAGGTGGAAAATCTTATTTATTTATAGTGCAAGCTTTAAGGGTTAAAATTATTTTTCCAAAACCTGTTGGATTTTCTTTTCCACCAGGAAAAAGATTCCTTTATTTCCTATATTTAGGCACAGTAGTGACCACAAAATTTAATTAACAAGTCTCTAATTATTGAATTAATTTCTAATTTTTAAAATTAATATCTACCATAATCAACCACGAATTATTCCACTAAAAATTTATAATTGCACTCCTTATTCAATTTCGAAATCCATCCATTAAATCTTATTTAACTCTATTTAGATACTAATCAATTAAATTAAATTACTGACAGTTTAATTTATTGATTATTTCCTTTAGATATCCGCTTAACTTATTTCATGTG
The DNA here is from genome assembly GCA_032618575.1 of Nicotiana noctiflora. NCBI lineage: Eukaryota > Viridiplantae > Streptophyta > Magnoliopsida > Solanales > Solanaceae > Nicotiana > Nicotiana noctiflora. The sequence continues at coordinate 13,633 of JASVEL010009050.1, read as the reverse complement.
TCGGATACAAAATTCACAGACCGGGTTTACACATGAAAACTTATAAGCTTTCATAAAGGCATCTCATCAATCTCTAAACCGAGATATGAATTTCATCGACTATTACTTTGCTAATGTACATTATTATTATCCAATTTACCAAGCATATTGGCCCATGAAAGAATCTCGCCTTTTAATAAATTAAAATAATAATAATAATAATAATAATAATAATAATAATAATAATAATAATAATAATAATAATAATAATGTACACAACTTATAATAATTATAAAGATTAACAGTATAAGTACATTAATGGCTAGAGAGTTTATTTTATTAAGTCAATATAAAATACTTATCTTTATTTGGTCCGTTCAATACATACAAAATGTACTAGCACAAGAAGTTGGAATTAAACCATTCCGATAATCAAGATAATTTATATTTAATCATGTGCTACAATCATCCATGATGGTTTGTCAAATTCCATCATTAGATTGTGAACTCAAACTTTATGCATATAAGAACCGATGATTTAATCGTCCGTATATATGCTAAACTCTATACACTAAATCGTCTATTATATAAGGAAATGACACAAACTAATATATGATCTATTCAAAACTTTATTAAACTTGAAAACTAATTATTCCATAATAAATACTATATCTAAACCAAACTCACGACTTATAGTATATATCCCAACAATCTCCCACTTAACCTTTTAAGTTTTAACCATAACAATTACAACAACAATAAAAGCCCAGTATAATCCCACTTAGTGGAGTCTGGAAAGGGTAGTGTGTACACAGACCTTACCCCTACCCAAGGATAGAGAAACTGTTTCCAAATAGACCCTCGACATCTTCCCTCCAAAAATTTCCCAGTTTACTCTTGGGATACTCGAATTCACAACCTCTTGGTTGGAAGTGGGGGTTCCTTACCATCAAAGCAACCACTATTAACCATGACAATTATTAAAATATAATATCTCCAAATACATGGTTAATAGTATATGCCCGTCATTATAGGCTTTCCCATATGACCATTTGTCTAAACACTGTTCACTGAGTTGGTTCAAAATTTAAAGGACTAAAAGATTAAAGACATAAAAATACTCAAGAGGCAATAGATAAGAGACTAACTAACATAGATTACCAGGCTGGTCAAAAAAGCCTAAATGCCTCACAACTTTAGATACAAGGCCAGCAATAACCATAACATGGGTCCATAGTTGAGCTAAACTACACTCTGATACAAATCGATCGATTGATCCAAAAACCAGGCACTGTATAGAACCATCTGCAGATTTTCTAGTAACCATTTACAAGAAATGCAAAAAAATAAGCCACCAACCAATCAGGAATATCAAAACTATACTTTCAGGGGTTCCTGCAGCGGGGTTCCTGCAGCAAAAGGAGTATATCCAGTCGGATTATTTTGCACCAAACGGCCTTCTTAGAGGCCACTCTTTAAATTCAGTCTCTGTCAGCCCAATGAACTAAATTTTGCCTTTTGCCGACAAATTTAGCCCACTGAACTAACAGGGGCACAATTTAAATAGTGGCCTCAACAATGGCCATTAGCGCAAATGCCCCTATCTAGTTCACAATGGTTCTCTCCAAATGCGGCCAGCTATCTTTAGCTTCAGCTCCTTCCTGTCACCACCAGAGAAGAAGAGTGCCATGCTCCTTTGAATAATCAGCCCATCTAAACTGTCTCGAACAGTTTTATGACTATCACGGATGCTCCTCGGTACTCCTTGCCATGTTAACTTTCTGCTAAATCCACCTACTTCAAGACTATAACTAAATCTTTTTGCATCATCATCGTCGCCCATAAAACGAAGGAATGCCATGTACACCGGTGCCAATCCAAGGTTGAAAGCCTCAAAGTGCAAGCAAAACTGGTGACCGAAACAGTTGAAAACCTACTCCAGAGAATAGCAAACGAACTATTACCAACATGACTTTTTGAAGCAGCACATTGCATTCAGAACAAGGTAGATATCAACAAAAAAGGAACTCATTTCTCAGGAACCAGGGTCAAATGCTAGTCAGAAGATTAACTAATAAGCATACAACACAATAACTTTGTGCGTTTTTGTCTGTCTTCACTTTTAACCACAAAAGGCTGAACATAACAGCAGGAGCAAATATGAGCCTCCTAGCAGCAACTAAAATGCAAATATGAGGATGAATGATGAATATGCTAGGTCTGTTGTTGTTGTTGGCAGTGTTTTGGAAAGCGCGCGGTGACATGTAGCGACGAGGGCCCGCTTCACTGAGGCGAGAGGCGCGCAGCGTAGCGCTCGCCTTTTTGATGTGAGGCGACAATTTATACAAAAATATAAATACTATATACATATAACTAAAAGCTCAATAACAATAATATATTAATAAATATACCATTCAAAAATTAAAGACTCAATATATACTTAATAAATATATCACTCAGCGTTGTTTTATAGAAAAATAGAGCAACAAATCAATATAACACAATAAGTTACTACTCAAGAGCAACAAATCAATATAACACAATATAAAAATAATTTAAGCAAAAAAAGTGAAAAGAACAGAGAAAAATAAAGAAAACAGAGACAGAACAGAAGTTACTGGAAATTGGAAAAACGGAGAAATTGGAAATTGGAAATTGAAACAACAGAGACACAAAACTTAGCCTCTGCTTGGTTTTGGATATTGGAATTTTTTTTTTTTGACATATCCTGGTCGCTAGGCAGAAAGAAGAAATTGGAAAAACAGAGAAAGAAGAAGAAAACAGAACAAAGAGAAGAAAGAAAAACAGAGCAAAGAAGAAAGAAAGAAAAACAGAGCTGGCCGCTAGGCAGAAAGAAGAAAGAAGAAAGAAGAAAGAAATAAGAAAGAAGAAAGAAAGGAGAAGAAGAAACATACCTGGTGTCGTCGCTGGAAGAAGAAGAGGAGGCAGAATCGCAGAACCCAAGCCCTAATTTGTCGATCGTTGGAAGAAGAAGAGAAGAAGAAGGGTATTGTTGTCGTACAGATACCCAAGCCCTAATTTATTTAGTATAAATCGCGCTGGCTTTTTAATTTTTGACTTACACACAAAATAGCGACGCCTCGCTTCGCCACTCGCTTCGCCTCTCGCAACAGAGGCAGAGGCGCTCGCTATTCTGGATCGCAACGCAACAGGGCCTGTGTGGCGCTACCTGCTCGCCTCGCGTCGCTACACGCCTTTAGCGCTGTAGCGAGCGCTATTTACAACACTGGTTGTTGGATATGGTAACATGGAGTCAAACCCACAACTGTAAGGTTGGAGGTGGAGGGGGCTTTTCACTAGAGCTACCTCTCTTGTCAATGATGAAACTGAAGTCTAAGATGTAACAAAATCTTTCTCCTTTTTTCATTGGAAAAGGTTAATAAAAGCAGATTTTCCTCAAGTATCTAATAGGAGGCCAAAATCTAACAACTTTTAAGAAAGAAAAAAGAAGTAACGGAAACAGCCATCAGCTTCTCTCCTTTTACAGCAACAGCTTCAGAAGTTCACTCTTCAACTGACTTAATGCTTGAGGGCAATATGAATTAGTTGTTTGTAGAACAACTTGAATTCGTTGTTTCTTTCATTATTCCAGATCTTCCTGGAAGGTTCACAATGATTTCTAAAAATATTCTTTCAATGATGACTTAAAAGGTCTAAATGTTATTATTGTTATCACACACACACACCTACCTTATTGTTCACCTTCACTTTTATTTTTGTTTTTGTTGAAAGGGAAATTGAGGAGGGGATTACAAGGTGGTGAATTGAACCCTCACCAACAAAGTGAAAGTTGAGCTACTAAGATTCCTCCTTTCACTTTTATTTTATTTTGGTAATGAAGCTTATATTAGTAGAGCTTAAAGAATGAAGTGAAGATTCATATCGCTGACCCCAACTTGTTTGGCACTAAGGAGTAGTTGTTGTTGTTGATGATTTAAAAGGGTATGTGAATGTTATTGGGATTTCGCCATCTTCCAAAAAAGGTTGTTTACCTTTAGGTTGTCGACCAAAGGAGCAGAACAAACTGGAAGTTTGTGCTTCTTTCCCTTATGCAGGAAAGCTGCATAATTATACTGTTGTTTTTAGAGCTTCCCACTTAAACACATAGAAACCGTGGATTATATGTTGATTTGGAGATTAATACCCTCAAACAACTCCCACTTGCATTGTACCAAAAATGTTAAATGACCTATCGTTCCACAAGACTGAGGACATATGGAAAGACTGAAGAATAATGTTTGCACCGCCAAAAAATTTGGTTGTCTACTTGAGGGATGAGGCCGCTCACACATTCAATGGAAAGAGCTATCGACCTAACCCTCTCAACTTTCATGATAGACATTCTTTTTTTCAGATAGGTATCATTATAGGCAATTTTCAGATCTGGAAGTAAAAATTATTTTCACTATGTTTGATCTTTGTTTAGACCTTCAATCTTTATTATATTGTTGCATTCATGACAATTCGCAACTATACCATGATAAACAAAAAAAAACATTGTAGCACAGAACACCCTCAAGATACGCAATGAATGATAAATAATAATACTCTTGCTGCCCAACCCATTCATTCCTTTAGCTCCCTAAAGGAAGGTAAAGAGAGAGAGAGAGAGAGAGAGAGCGCTCACCGTCAACATCCATGTAGCATTCTCAACTTCTTGAGGATTAGATTTGACATAACGATGGTTGAAGGTACACCCATCATGCATGTCAACCTTGTGATCATCTTTTAGGTGTGTAACGAGGTACTGAATATCACCAGTAACAGCGCATTCAGATCCTGCATACGGGCAATTGTATGGTCGAAATCTGCAGTTCTGCTCATGTAGAAGCCTGGTCTGATAAGTGAATATATCTTGACAACCAAATATTTGGTATCGACATGGCAATTCCAGCGATTCAGCAATTTTCTCCAGCGCTAGACATCTTATGTTTCCAAGCTCATGGCGGCAAATTGGGCATACATGTACTTTTTTCTTGCATTTGTGGCATAATGTGTGGCCATTTGGACACTTACAAGAAAAAGGTCAACAAGCTTAGTAAAATCCCAAGAAATCCTTCTAATGTATTGAAGAATAGGATCACAAGCTTAACAAAAAAGAAGGAAAACGAAAAAAGAAACATAAGACCAGTCGGCCAACTTCTTTGTTTTTTGGGAAAAGGCATTAATGATCCTTTTTTTTTAATGCATATTGGTGGTTCAACTACTTTTTCTTTCCATTGAGCCACAAAAACCACTCTATACGCCAAAAGTTGAGTGTCTAACACACCAATTCGGTTCATCCAAACTATCATTGACTATCTTACAAAAGGAAGTATTATTACATAAAAGCTAGACAGGAAAACCACGTTTCCAACTGTTTTATCCCAATAAATACCAAAAAGTTCAAATTCTTCTAATAATGTTGAATTATATGCTATACCGGCTTTATTGTGGTAATTCTTTTAAATAGCCCATATAACTAAGAGGTGCATCAGGTATGTAGAGTTTATAGTTCATACATACGTTGTTCTTGTCGGAAACTAGGTGCCCTCTTAATGTTAACTAGCAACGACAGTCATCAAATTTTCATTATTATATCCTCTAGTATAGCTTGTAGAGTTCACTGTCCATAACATGAGATGTTTATCCTTTAGGGAACCAAGCGCTCTTTTATTGTTAACAAGCAATGAGAATCATAAACTTTACTATCATTTCTTCTCATACACCTTATTTGAAGGAATGAAGAAACATTCGAACTCCAAGGAAGAAAGATGAAAAGCCTTTCTAAGCCATGCCCAAATGACTTGAAAGCTACTAAACTTTACCTCTTTCCTCAAATGAAAATTTTTCCCCCCTCCAGCAATCCAAACAAATATAAACGAACACCACTTTACATCATTGGAACTTACTACCATCTTGCCAGCTTACTAATTTCTTTTATATCAAACCATTAATTCAGAACACCATTTTGTCAAACTTTTTATATAATCTATTCTAACATACCACACAGGTCAAACTAGGACCTGTGTATGGAGGGAATATATTTAAATCGGCCAACGCTTGCTATGAAGGAAAGATCATTATTTACGCGTTGTGTTTATCATACTCTAAGAGTCAGGCATTTCTTAAAAAAATATGGTTCATTTCATAACGTATATGGTACGCTTAACTCCCCCCACCTCGTACCACTATGTCAAGAGATCTCAAACCATACTCATTACAAATCTGTTATTCCAATGTAAGTTACATTAGAACCTACCTGGTGAATGGGTGGATACATTGGATTCATACAAACAGGGCATTCAAGTAGCTCATGAACAGCGCTATTAGATCCCGCTCCATGCTTCCCACCAGTAATAGCTGAAGATTTTCTAAAAGGGGAGCTTTTGAATTCAGAACTTTCTGGTGCAATACCATAATCAGCATATCCACTTCGGGAATCGCCAATATCCTGGTAATTGCTGCCTCCGGGAGCCATGATATCTATATTAACTGCCAAGCGTTGATAACAATATATATCCTCCTCAAATCTGATTTTCTAGCTCTCTTGACGGTCCTGGTCCTGTCACCAAAGAAAGTGTGAACATATATTGGGAAAAAAAAGGTAAAGAAATCAACCTATCAAACAAAATAAGAAAAAGATCTAGATAAAATGAAAACCTTTACTAGTTAGAGGAGCCTAGTTCAGCCATTTACATGGAAATTTATCAGCCAAGTCTCCCATGGCAGACCAGCATGCAATTTTTAAAAATATGCATTTCGCAGGCAAAATTAACAAGAGAAGGGGGAAAAGGGAAAGGAAAAATTATGTACAGCATAAGAGAAATTTAGTGAAACTAGTTAGTATGCCTATCATAAATAATGAGATAACTAGTCTATGAAGTTTTCGATAGTCAACATTCAAGATTAGCTAGTTGCGCACCATGTGTAGAACAGAAAATCTATTTAATATATTGTCCTTCAACAACTAGGTCTTACGACAAAAGAAATTTGCTAAGATAAAAATTATAATTTTTTGTAATTGTTTTGAACAAGCACTTATTTAACCAATAAAGAAATGAACAAACACATGTAATGCCCGAAAGCAATTGCAATTGGTAATTTAGCAAATGCATGATTGAAATTCAGATATAAATAACAGGAGTAGTACTAACATGGTCCTTGTAGTTCAAATAATGTGAAGCTATGTTACTCTCGGGGCAAATCATTCAAAAAGTGTAGTTCAAAACTAAAGGCTGGGAACGAGCGTTTGTATTGGAAACCAAGCTGCTACATAACTAGTTCAAGTTTTGAAATTCCTTTATAGGCATCATTTAGACAGAGCCCATTGAGGTCAAATTTGAAAGATGGAAAAAGGCTACCACTCTACTGTGGAACAAAGTGACATTTTATCCGGAATGATTCCACATTATGTTGAACAACCTATCCAAGAAAAAATCTACATTTTTGGATAAGTCCAAGAAAACTACTCTCTAAAATTTGTCCATTTGCTTATCCAAAGAGTCAAAGAAAAAATCCTCGACTAAGATTTTCAAGTATATTATGCCGTATGAAATGAAAAAGATCATAACTTAAAAAGATTTTTTATAAGTTTCAAAAATCCAAGCTTATTTCAAAGTGTTTATAAATAATACCTTATAATGATTTGGCATTGTAAATGTATCTAACTTGTACCTTAAGCTTCTTACTAAGAGCTATTGTATTAACTGTTCCTCAAAGTTTCTTTGGGAAAGAATCATGTGTACATCATTACTTAGAAGTGCAACAACAACAACAACAACAACAACAACAACAACAACAACAACCCATAGACAACAACAACAACAACAACAACAACAAATTTTGGAAAATTCATCTGAAAGGACAAAATACAACAACAACAACAACCCAGTATATTCCCACAAGGTGGGGTCTGGGGAGGGTAATATGTAAACAGGCCTTACCTCTACCCGAGAGGGCGGAGAGGCTGTTTCCAATCGACCCTCGGCGCAGGGAAAGGAAAAGCAAACAAAAACAAAAACCGCATTAGTCACTCCAGCATACAACGCATAAAAATTATCTAAACATAAGAGACATAAATACCAACAAATAAGCAGGCATGCAATGATATCATAACAGTAACTACCAGAAATGACTACCACAACAGAACATAACTAATCATCTATAGGCGGCCCTACTACGCCTCACCCACCCCGGGCAAGGAGAACGAAAAAACTATAAGCCCCTATCCTACCACCCTGATACTAGACCTCCAGACTTTCCTATCAAGGGTCATGTCCTCGGAAATCCGCATCCTGGCCATGTCCTGTCTAATCACCTCTCCCCGGTATCTCTTAGGCCTCCCTCTGCCTCGCCTCACACCGACCACCGCTAGAAGTGCCTTCATCATTATTTTAAAAAATTTCTTCCACTTCTCACTTCTTTAGGAAAGTGATGCTCAAAAGATGTTTTAATGCTAAGTACAGCGCTTCAGTGATTTTCTTAGCTATCAACACTAAATAGTGGTTGAGGAAGTCCTGTCCCCGCTACTAGGTCAAGAGTTCAAGGCTGGTATGAGAAGAAGATAAACAGACAAGGGAGAACTAGCAGGTTATCCTAAAAGTCTCAGCAAAATATCACCTCAAAACGAAGAAAGATAGACAGCATAGCTAATAAGGGATCTACTTATTTCCAACATCAAACTGAAAAAGGAAAAATCTTCTGAAAGAATTTGCTTACACAAGAAGCGAGTGAATTGTCTACAACAAGAAGAATTACTATGCCTCACTCCCCTTACTCAGAAGTCATAACTTTTGATTGGACAGAAATGAGACAACAACAACAAAAATCCAACTATAATACCACAAGTGGGGCTGTGGGTAGTGTGTACGCACACCTTAACCCTAACTTGAAGGTGGAGATGCTATTTCCGATAGACCTCGATGGACAGAAATGAGAAGAAAAAGAAAGAAAACCTAGAATTCAAACCAATTCTATGACACAAAGGTCCAAACTTTATGAGCTCATAACAACTCCCACAAACAAGAAAGGGGCAAAAAAAGGATGAAGAAATTCAGCATTCAACAAAGTTTGCTGATCAACAAAAAATTAGAAACCAAGACCACAACAAACATTCAAAGATCCAAACTTTATTAGCAGTTTAGAAGGAAAACAACTCAATCCTTCTCCCCAACATTCTTAATTTATCTTCCAATACAACAAAAATAATCTAGCAAAAGCAATTCAAAATTAAATCTGACAATTTCCTCAAAAGCACAAAAAGACCTAAAATGCTACCACATATGCTTCTTCACATTTATCTTCCCCATTTTAACCTTGAAATCCTTAAACTCAAACAAAGAAAAACACAAAAACTTCAACTTTTCCAGCACCCCACAAACATAAGATTTCAAACCACAAAGATTATCAGCACCCCACAAACATAAGCTTCAATCCAAGAAAAAACTACGACAACAAAAAAACAAAATTCAAGAGGTAAGAGAGCAAAACTAACCAAGAAAAGCTAAACCAAGATGAGATTTTGTACCAAAAAGTCTGATTAACTCATCCCATTCTTCAAAAAAGCAACCAATAATTGGGTCTTCCTGTTAAGATTCATCCAAAAAAAAAAAAGAACAAGACAAACAAAGAGGAGAAATTTAAGGGTCTGAACAAAGGGTGTATGAGTGAGTGGTTGAAATGAAGCAAAAATCCTTAAAAGCTTTCTCCTTGATTTACGTGTCCTAAATCTCCTCTAAAGCAAACTTCTTTTCTTTTTTTGTCTAACAGTAAATCTGAGTAATCAAAACAAAATCTGTAACAAGAGTCAAAGATTTGAAAAAATATGTCACAATCAAATTCACATAATAATGGAACTATAATTGAGACCACGTTACATATTACTACCTCATAAAATTAGTTGAAGTTGCGCGTAAATTAACTCGAATATTAAAAATTATAAAAAAATAAATAGTTGATACTTGACACCAACTTATAATATACAATTTTTTTTTTGTGGCACACACATGTGTGTGTATAAATAGACAAAAAATGAAGAGGGGTAGGTGTTTTTGAAAGGGTCTGGTAAATTTAGTACAACACAGCAATTTTTGTGGAAATTTGTCTAAACAGATAACCATTAATGGTGGACTTTGAAGTTTGAAGTTGTGGGGTTGGCTTTTTCTGCAAAAAGGAGGGCGGGGGTGGGTGGGGGGTGGGGTCAGTTCTTTTTTATATTGGTTTTCTCGTAATAGAAAAAGGAAAAAAAGTGACATTTCGCGTACGCAACGTTTGAAATTTTTTATTACTACTATGATTATATGATTCAAGATTTTGAAGGGTCTCATATTATTTTTCTTTAGGGCTCGTTTGGATAAGGATTAATTTTGGGATTAAATTTAACAAAAGTTTATTCCATTTTGATTGGTAGAAACCACAGTATAATTAACTTCGGACTAGTTATTTCAAGATTGTAATATTTTTTATCCCCGTTGAAAGGTAGAATCTCTGTTTTAAAAGGCAGAATCGAGACTCGTCCTGGACTCACCCCGAGCGGAGTACTCATAAAATGCCTCTCGGCTTATGTGTGTGGCTTAGTTTCGTGAGACTTACGCATTGGTCATCGGGACTTACACCCCGGACACGTCCAACGCTCAGGGTACTAGGCTCGCCTAATAGAACTTTATGTAATTGTATGTAACTAACCTTGTAAATCATCAAAATTTCTTAATAAATCGTTGACTACTCAAAATTACTTTTTTCCTAAGTATAAATTATTATGTTGGGAGTTTTGTCATAGTTAAAATAAAAATTATTGCACGTTACCACTAAAACTGCTATGATAGTTAATTTTAAATAAATCTTTCATTTAAAAAAAATGTTTATTAACTATTGTTATGTCTTTACTATATAATATAGTCCATACTTTTTTTTATATTTTTTTTACGTTTACAAGATACAATACTTATTAATTTAATAGCTCACTATTAACTAGTAACTATGTACAAATAATTAGTTATCATGGTATTGTATGGTGAATTATGTGTCACTTTATTAACTCGTTGAAATTTGAAAATTAAAGATGCTTGAGAATCATATTTAAATTGTGAATTATGTTTTTATAAAAAATTCTCTTTCAAATAGAAAGTATATTAAATAAAAGAGTATTTTAAGTAAAATATCAAAATATAATATCGAAATTCTTTCAAGATTCATTACTTCTTAAGAGATACATGTAAGATTTCATATTGAATACATCACTTTTGATGCTTGAGTTGTAACGATATTGCAACTATTTATTATAATATATGTCATACTTTTCATATTATTCATAGTTGAATTATAATTTATTAATATTTTTAATATATTGTTTGTAATAATTATGTGATTTTAATGTAATTTTTATAATTATTTTTTATTTTATATTATCTTAAAAATTCATGAAATCGGTAAAATTTAAGATATGTGGGACTTACGCCCCATGTCTCAAGACTTACACCTCGCGCCTCATGAGAGGTAAAACGTCTCGCCTCACGCCCCTACCTTTTAAAACATTAGGTAGCTCTCGAAATAATTAATCCTCAGATAACTTCTTTCCAACCAAACTCCTTGATATGTTGTTAGTGTCAGCTTTGTTACCTTTTACTAACATAAGATTAAAGATGTTCGTATTTATCGGATTGTAAGGATTTTAACTTCAGGATTTTGAATTTTGAGACCACAACTTTAAGTATTAATGACTGCGTTATAAATTTAATATTTACACATATTTCATCATTTTTTTGCAGGTTTCGACAATAATCAAAGTATCAAATATATTGTTTGAACAAAAATTATTAGGTTCGGGGATGAATATGTAATGTAGCATATGCCTTCGCCCGTATTTATCAGCATAAGTATTAAGTAACGTTGTCCGTTAAAACTTAGGCAGGTCATAATTTCGTATAAAAGCTACCACCCTCCATTAGTGTAAATATAAAATTATCTTGTCCATCAAATAAAAAGATCGTCTAATCTTTTTAGACTATAGACTATGGTCTTTACATATGTACACATCTTGACTACTAACTATGCTCTTGAGTGCAAGGACCTTAATTTTATATTATTGGTTTGGTACATTTGTACCATGAAAAAAATAATCATAAAATTTAGTGGTGAGCACTGAAGCCATGTGGACTCTAAAATCAATCAGCAATTATTAAAAATATTATAGGGGTGATTACTGATTACTATAACTTTTTTGAACTTGAAGATACGCCATAAAAAGTTTTCTGCTCAAAATATTTGTTTTCTTTATTTTTTTTCGTAATATACCTTTTGAGAAATAAACTCTCTGAAAAGTTCATACAAAAGCTATTTACTAAATGCAATTTTGTTATATGCAAAGTTTTTCTTGAAAAAATAATTTTATATCTAGTATGTTTAAATCTTGATGGATAAAGTTACTCGATAATTATATTGGTGGGAGATAACATGTACTCCCCGTGTTTACTTTTATTTGTCCAGTATTCTAAAAATAGATTTTTACTTTTACTTGTCACTCTAGCATACCAAGAAAGATAATTTTTTTCTGTTATAACTGTTTAGCTCAAAAGTTGTTGAACACTTTTTAAGCAAATCAATCAATATAGATGAAGGGTCACTCAAAATCAATGGTAATATATATTGAAGATCGATCGTTGGATTCGTGCATATGTTACTCTTATGAAAAGATGATGAAGTTTAATCAAGTATAAGAACAAGTAAACAATAAAGTGATGACAGTAGAGAGAAAAGTGGTAGTGAGAGAGTTGTATTATCAATGATCAATAATACTTGTCTTACAAATGAGGGGACCCTCCTTTATATAAAGGGGCGATCCCCTCGCCGGCATATTACATCGCCCTAAGGCTATTACTATTACAGCGGAAACATAAGGAAAGGGGGGTCGGGGACGTCCATTTGGACTGGCTCGTCGACACGCCGCTACGGATGGGGACACATCCTTTTCGCCGTGCGGCCATGAGGGAGGACGTCTCCAAATGTCGGCGGCCTCGTAAAGAGACGGGCCCGGCCTGTACTACGTCCGAGTCGGCCGTACATATATACGTACTCGCCTCATCTTACGTTTGATTCGCCCCCATACAATAACCATAGTATTAATTACTCATTTTAAATTATTTTTTCAAATTCATTAAATATATGTATCAATTAATATGAGTATCATGATAAATTATACCGTTTATTTATTATTTGTTTAGGGGAGTATACAAAATCCATAATGGATAAGTAAAAATAACATAGGGGTATCTCCTAAAATAATCGAGAACTAAAAATGCGAAATAATCATGAACCACATGTTTTCAAACTTGTGAGTTGTGACCCCACATGATCTATTGATTCCAGCATATTTACTTTGATCAAGACCATACAAGGTTTTATGATCCAACAACTACCAATCTAGAGACCATCTTCAGCTGTTTAATGGTATTTAATGCTATGCTTCAATTTATTTGTCTCATTGTGCATTTCAAAGTGTTTTAAAATGTTCACCAAAAGTGAAAGTTTCTTTTTTATTGTTTAATGTTATACATAGGTAAAGTTTAATTACATCAATGTAATTAAATAATATACTGCAGTAACTTTCTGTATATTAAGTATATCTACAACAATTATGTAGTAACGTTATCAAAAT